>JANHFO010001994.1:16113-29162 GCA_032468095.1 Pareas carinatus | reverse complement strand
CTCTCTCTCTCTCTCTCTCTCTCTCTCTCTCTCTCTCTCTCTCTCTCTGTCTGTCTGTCTGTCTCTCTCTCTCTCTCTCTCTTTCTCTCTCTCTCTCCATAAATACGCCACCCTATTTCTTGCATCTAGTATGATGACAAATAGCATACAAAATTTAGCTTAATTAAAATGCCATTCTCAATACCCTAAAATGTAAAGACACCCAAAATAATGAGAATTTATTTATCTCTCTCTGTGTTTCTTTATTTCTCCTCTCTCTCTTACCTCCCTCTCCATTTTTATTGTACTATCATGTTCAATTGCACATGAAATATAAATCACACCATATCATTATCTCTTGTCCCTATTCACAAATACAAATGAAACATATACTCACACCCATAGGTGTAGTACAGGAGTTGCCTGAAAAGCTAATGAGATGTCATGCATTCAGATCAAGGACTCTGCAGATCATACAGTGGCTAATGAATAATTGTGCTTCTCTGTAATTAAGCTCAGCATAACAACATGGTAATCATACATGGATAGTAAAATACAGATAACTTGAATCAGTGTTTTTTGTTTAGAATACAAGGATTCAAAGATGGCACTAGTCATTCTACTTTGTAAACTAGATTTTCAGTGTGAAGATTGAATTAGTTTATATGTAAATGCATTAAACTATTTCATAGTATGAGAGTCTGATCTTTTGTCCAGAATTATTTTGGCTATTAAATTTCAAAATCTATAAATAATTCTTTCAATTAAAAAAAAGAAACTGCCTTCAGCTTTAATTGCAGCAGAAATTGATATTTTCTTTTATATTAACTATATGTCTGCTTGCAGCACTCTTATTCATAGCCAAGTAAAAATGTTTTATTAATACATGGCTGCATATTATTTTGAACATTGGACACATATATGGATGTACACATATTTAATTTCCAGCAGGAATAGAATTTTGCACTTGAACAAATCAATAATAGCTCATTTGTTGACATTTTGTGGTTTTCCTGTCAGCATAAGTGTCCACAGATCATTAAGTAGTAACAAGATTAGTTATCATGATATTCCCCAAAGAAGAAAAGCTGGGTCAAGAATGAGTCCAAGGACACTACTTATTAAAATGATTATGCAGGTAAAGCAAAAGATAAGCTTTTGATTTGCCCAGATCTCCTAAGTGCTGTTCTATTGTACTCAGCCAGCAGAGATGATCCTTTAAGCTTACATCTGAACAGATTTTAAGACCCAGAGGTATTTTAGATAGATGATTGTATCATAAAACATTATCTCTGTGTCTTAATTTCCCTTTACAGGTGTAATGTGAAGGCAAAGATGAAAAAAAATCTTGCATATTTATATAGTGTTATTTAAATAGTACTCTCTGAATTTATATTATTATTTTCAAATGATCATATCCGTGACAGCTTTGCTATAGAAAGCTAAGGCCAAGATTCATAGAATGTCATCTATATGCATATTCAGACTCAAGGGCTTTAGAAGAACTGTAAGAGCTTCAAAATCTAGGTGGGCCTCAGAAGCCATATAGATGCTTCTATATAGACAACAATATTCATTCCTTAATAATACCATACAATTACCTCAAACAGAATAGAACAGAACAGAACAACAGGGTTGGAAGGAACCTTGGAAGTCTTCTAGTCCACCCTCTGCTCAAGCAGAAGACCCTATACCATTTCAGACACATGGCTGTCCAATTTCTTCTTAAAAACCTCAAGTGATGGAACACCACAACTTCTGGAAGCAAGCCATTTTGACACAAAAGTCAAAACAAGATTATAGAAACAATCCAGTGAAAAATAGCTTTTCTTGATTTCATGATTAAGGGGGATAAATATGGGCATAGGAACTGTCTTTCAGGTTACATTCAGAATGCTCCACATAAAGCACATTTGCTCCTTATTTTAAGTTTTAAAACTTCATTCATCCATCTATGAAAAACATGCTTTGATTCAGAAGTGTAATCTCAAAGTTCATATTCTTCCTCTGTGTACCTGAACAAACCAAAAATGTTTAGATAGGCTAAAATGGAGAGGGCATGCCTTTCAAAGCTTCATTTGATCATGCCATAGCATCATTGGTCTGGTCTGGGCCTGAGGAAGCTTTGAATTAATGCAGAAACTTAACTTCCTTTCTACTACGCATGATAATGTTTTCCCTTCCATCTGTCACTTAAGTGGGGCAAATCAATTGACACTGCCAGATGAGACAGAGCGACCATTCCATTAGTCCATGAAAGGAACAAGTGATCCTTTCACGCCTATGGGAATTGTCTTCCCCAGCAGCTACTTTGCAGACTTACAGAACTTGCTTTTTTTTGCACATTAAATAATATCCTTTATCAGTCCATCCATTACCCCTCCCACTTCCAACAACCCCATCTCTCTTTCTTTCTCTTTCTCTTTTACCTTGGTTGCTGGAAACATGACTGTAGCCTCCCGGACACACCAGCAGCAGCAGCAAAGGAAAGAACAGATTAAATTTCCAACGGAAGCCCCTCATTTCACTGCTGTCCATGGCTGGGACCTCAGACCCTTCTCCTGGTCCCACACAGGGACTGAGGGCGTCAGGTTCTTTGCCTGTCCAGTCTAATAAGCCGTGTGGAAGCCCTGAAGGAAGGAAGAACCAGGTTCACAGATGTTGCCAAAGCTGAAGAAATCGCATGGGGCTGGGGGTGTAGTGGGCTGGAAAGAATTTGCCTTGAGAAGAGCTTTCTTCCCCTCTACAACAGTGATTGGAGGGCAAAGGGCATCTTTGAACCTGTAAGACTTGCAAGGCAAACAGTTTAGCTGGAAAACTTTCCACGGTTCGGATGCAGTGTGTGTGTGTGTGCGCGCGTGCTTGTGTGTGCGGTTGGGTGCGAGGGTGAGTGTAAGAAGGGTACCCAGGCTGGTGTCGCCCACCCCGCTGCCTTCTTCCGTTTTGCTTCCTTTTCAGCTTCTCACCAAAAGCAGCAATCGTTTCACTGACGACCCCCCGAACGTCTGCAGCTACCGCCTGGGGAGCAACCTCTCCACCCCTTTGGTTGATTGCCCATCCCCGCGCTTGACCATAAGGGGCCGAGCCGGGACAGAGAATAATTTCCGCCTCGAGCCGGGAAGCGTTTTTTTTTTTCCCCGCGAAAGCTGCGCCAGTCTCTGGCTAGAAGGTGCTGAAACGCTGGACAGCTCCCCGCTTCTCCTGAGCCATCAAGAAAACTTGCCAAGCAGGATTTCCCAGCCGCCGCGACGGACTTCCCTTGGCTGGGACTGAGGCTCCTTGACGCCAAGCACTCGCAAATCAGACTCCGTTGGGCTGCTTTCCTTTCTCCCGCCTACTGACATCCCCGTTTTCTCCCATCGGCTTTCGCTTGGAGATTACACTTTTCGCGAGTCCTTCCTCGCCACGTTTTCTTTTCTGGAGGGCTGTGCGTGCCAGTGTATTTGAAGCCAAGCAGCCCTTCGCAGGCACTCCGGAGAAGAATCGATATGCTACCTGGCGTCCGTCGCGGCAGGAGGGCTGCTGAGGTTTTCTGAGCCGGCAACCCTTTGAGGCAGCAACCACTATTTGCTGCAGAAAATCCCTGATCCGTGTTTCTCTTTTCTTCCCTGCCAAAAAAAGGGTGGGAGGAGAAATTACATTTACACTGGATCTTTAAAGAATTGGGGAGGGGTGGTGGCAAAGAAGCAGGAGAAGCAAGGCAGGAAAGCGGTTGGAGCCTTTTTCACCTGCTCTTTTGAGAAGAGGTGAAAGATTGGTGTGACTAGCTATTGGAGAGCAGGAGGCAGAAGAAAGAAGCTAGTCCATCTTCGAAGCTGTGAGCAGCCTGCAGGTCAAATGCAGCCTGTTCAGCACTAGAGGGGGTTAGTTGACAACATAAAAATAAATAAATGAAATAATAAATAAATAAAATTGCTCTGTTCTGCTTTTGGAAGGCAGTAGCAACTAAAGTTTAAAATTGCGTTAGAAAAAACGACACTGGTAATCCTTGGGGCATGGTGGCAATTTGCTATCTTTAGCTTTTTCTTCCTTCCTGAGGACAAGCAACTTCCTGGGTTGTAGAATAATGATTCCTCAAGTCTGTTGGGATGTTGCTGGCTAAGGTCATCTACAAAATGATGAGTTTCAGAGTTGAGTCAGGGAATCATGATATTGTCTTCAGTGGACTAGACCTATAGGTTTTTTGTTACATGTCCAACACAGGAAGAAATAATAAAAGACTTCTAGATGAGAATGACTGCCTGGTGGTTATTATAGGAGCTAGCCAAAAGGTGAATTAAAAGAATAGAATAGAAACAAATAAACAAACAAATAAAATATATTTCCATGTATTCAACATGTTAGCACTTGAAAAGGTACCACGGGGAAGGAGGTGGGCCACTTACAAGATACCAAGAAGTACCTCCTAGCTCACAATGGCAACAGTTTACTGATAATGTGTGGAAGAAGTTGCCCAGGAAGACATCATTCTGGGTCTCAATCTACAGAAGGAAAGAGACTGTTGTGTAAAAGCAGTAGTAAATATATTTAAGTGATCATACTAGATGATTCTGGGCTTAGAGGAAGATGAGAGAAAGGGTTCAGGAAGGCCTCACATGAGAATGATGTAGGAGAATTTTAAAAAGTATGAAGAGTGGGATAAAAAAAGACCAAGGCACACGTCCTGAGGGAGAAAAGCTAGGTCTATAAAATTAGAAAGGAATAAACAAGAGTAAAGAGTTTTTACATACAAACTGGAATATAGATATTGTTACCAATGGTAGTAGAGTTGGGAACTGAACAAAGAATCATGAGTCCCTCCCCCTGTGTCATAGGTGAGAAAGGGACAAATAATGCAACAAGAAAGCCATTGTTCATAGACTTAACATAGTCTTTTGAGGTTATGGGGATAAGATGAGAGACCAAGAAAGATTTTGGGTGATATATGAGTCTGTCTTGTAGACACAGGAAGAAGATAAAAAATATATCACAAGTCCTTAGCATAAGATAGTAATTTGGAATAATATCTGAAGATGTATTTATTTATTCAAAACATTTATATAGTTACCCATATAACTGGGTGGCCCTAATCAAAGTATTTAGAAAAATGGGTTTGATATAATGGCTATTGAGAAGAGCATCAATTTGAAAAATACATCAATTTGAATTTATTTAAATATGACAAAAACTATAATTGTTCCTTTTAGATTAAAATGCAGGCTAAAGAACCTCAAAAATGTCATTGTATGGGTCATTATTTAGCTCAATATATTTGTCTTTCTACCTGAACTCTGGGTCTCATGACTAGATAGCAGTGTTGAAGCTTCACAAATATCTCTTTCAACTGATAAATCTAGATACAAAGAATATAAAAACAGAATAATAAAATAAAATTATCTCACTCATTTTATACTTTATAATTGACATAATTATATCACATCAGATCGCGTTTTGTACATATCAGAAACTTTACATAAAGATATTCATTCTGCATTTTCAATATTATTTAGCAAAGATTGAAATCTTTTCTTTTTATTTTATCAATCTTTGTTATAATTTAGAGTTAATAGAATATATTTAGATAACAAAAAAAAGGATTTTTTAAATGATACTCTTCTGATTCCAGTTAAAGTTAAACTGCAAACACTATGAATCTTTTAAGGCACTGTAGAGGAGCTTAATAGAACTATGGAATAAGTTCGAGCTATAGTCTTGAAAACTTCAGTCTAAATTACATTTCAGTATGAACTCGTTCAATATGAGCAATGAGAACATGAAACATTTTGAATATTTAGGAGAAATGTGTGCAGTAGAATACAATGAATAACCGAACTTGTGAAATAAAAATGTGTGGCTATATCTTGTATTGGATGGTAAATGTTATTTATTGAACAGTTAAGGAGATTATGATTATGTCTATAGATTTTCCACAGCAACTTATTCCTTTCAATCAATGTTGAAGGACAACATGACAAGGAAATTGAAAGAACTGTTTTCAGAATGAAAATTAAATGCTATAAGCATGTATCATAGCACATAAAGAGTGCTATTGTGTTGGTAGAGGCATATGAAATTATATAATTTTGAGTAATGTTATCACACACGGTTGTAGGGGGCATCCAGATGTTTGGCAAAAACTCCCCTAGACACAAAATTTTATTTGAAACTAAAGGGCAAATTCTGAATCCAAACCCACATCAAATTGAATCACTCTGCCCATTTTGAAAATATAACAATGATATAATGCAAGTTAGAAAATTATTCTATTTTGAACATTCAAAGCAATGTTTTGACTCCTCCTAATGAAAAATTAAAGTAACTAATCTCTGTCTCACGATGTAGAATATAGAAACCAGAAATAGTGATTTCTATATCATTTAGGGTATTTTTCTATTAAATAATAAGAATGTCAAAATGATGTCCAAAACCAACTACAGAGTTAAGACATCGATAATTTATTTCTATCCTCTATCAACATGGAGGAAGCTTGCTTTCACTCAACTTTTATAGAGGTTGAACTCCAAATAGATGTTAATTTTAAAAAACCTAAGAAATAATTCAAAAGAACAGTTAGAGATAACTTTGAGTTGTGTTTGTGTGAGTATATGATTTTACTTTGTTCGTTAGTTTTTGATTTTCAAACAGTAATTGTTGAAATTGCTAATATTTATATTAATTTAAATATTAATACTTTACAAATAAATACATATATAAGCATAATCATCGTTTTGAGAATATACACAGAGAGAGAGAGATATTTTGGGGAGGAGAAATAGCACACAAGTTCTATTGTATATGCTGGGAGTTGGAGTACAAATTTAAAACCACATCATATAATTATATTTCTTAACAGAAGGTTGAGATTCAGAATATAAAAGTTTACATGCTATGTTACTAGCAATAACAATTTATTACATTTTACAAAAAATTAAAATATATATGTTTTATTTAATTAACAGAGGGAAAAATTTAGTCACTAGACCAATTTTGACAGTCATAATAATAATATAATATTATTATATAATCATAAAATTATTTTTTGGAATTCTAATGAGATGTGTTCACTATTGTGAGAAAGACTCAACCTATTTGTTATAATATATAGAACTGTCATCAAAGCAGTAATTTCCGACTAGCATACATCAGTACTATATTTGTAAACCATATATAGTCAAAAATACCGCAGTGTTACTCAATATTTTCTCTTGAAGAGAAAGAAACACCATTTTTATTCTTTATGAAAGATATAAATCAAAATTGCATGCCTTTATTGTATAAACTGTTCTTTATAATGCAATATTTAATAGCATGTGATATTTTAAAGATAACTATACTTTCTTCTTTCAAATATCACTGTGTTAAGCAATTTATTTTTCTTAACTATATTAATTACTATTATTGTTAATACTTTGAAATATGAAAAATAAATAATTATAATAAAGGCATAGATATTTTAGTCCAATTACCAATTCAAAGAATCACTCAGGAGTGTTGAGACAATAAGACAATTCAATATTTCAAATTCAAACTGAATAAAGTTAGACAAAAGTGATTATTAAATTACAGCTTAAATGTCATACAGATAATGGTGAACCTACTAATAATAAGTTCTAGCAATGCAGTTTACATGCTATGGATCTCTTTTTAAATGTGTACTTTTACAAAAGAATATTTTATAGTAGACCATTTAGCATGATAAAATAGTTAATAAAAGGAACATACATATTGAAAATGTATTTAATATCAACATTTTAATTTCCTGAAACTTTGCTTTATACTTTGATGGGGATTCAGCATATAATGCATATTCCATATGTTATGATACATATGAACCAAATACATATATGCACACATGTAGAAAGCTATCTTGGGGTATATGCTCTGTCTTTGTTTATTGTGACTCTTTAGCATCATGGATGACATTTATTTCAATAAACCCCAGAGCTTAATAATAATTTTTCTGATAACTCCTTTCTTTATTTTCTTATGTGCATAGTTAGTTATTTTACATCAATCTATTTTTGCTGTATATTCCAGTATATTTCTGAAATAAAGCAGATGGACAATATAACTTTCTCCTTATTGTAATTACTGTCACAAGACTGTCAGTTCTTTCAGGCTTTCCTTATACTACATTTCTTATGCTTATTTCCCTAATCTGAATCTGTACTTTTAAAACAATTATTTTAAAAAAACATACAATAGAAATTGAATGCAATAAGACAGATTTAAATGCACACATTTTCTTGTCATGAAATGGTTCTTACATGTTATGGCTCAGATTTTTTACAACTAAAATGAAACTAAATCTTAAGTACTTCTTCCACTGCATAATAGCTTGAATGTTCTTGTCTTGCATAAGAGTCTATAAAAGCTTTTTTTTACAAATGGAAACATGAGAATTGTTATACAGTTTTCCATCTGATTGTTAAAACCTTTATTGCGTGTTTTTGTGCAAAAGTTAAGCAGAATTTGTTTTTAGTATCCAACTTTTACTGTGAAACTTTGTGCAAAGAAATAGAATTATTTCATTTTGCCACATATCTCCCGTGAAAAATACATGCAAGCACTAAAACACATTAATTGAAATTTCAAAATGGTATTCAAGGATTAATTACCTTTTAAAGCATAACAAACTGTTTGTAATAATGTTTCTAATATAAATAGGCACCTGCAATGTTCTATAGTATCATAACTCATCCATTCAAATATTTCTGCAATTCATTTTCATATATTTTAATCATGAGGTTAGTAAATTTATAAAGATATAAAAGCTAGGTACTACATAACAATTCCATATATATTCATTTTACAGTAAATCTCTCACAGTCAATGTCATTCTTATTGCTTTGGATCTGATTTTAATAAAGTCAATCCATTAAATAAGATTTAGAAATCTGAAATATTATTAAGTAGCATCTCATGTTCCTAACAGAAGACTTGCAAAAACAGTCTGGTTATAGTTTAGGGACCCAAAAAAGTAGGCATAGATTACACTGGATATGAAAACCTAATGAATTACTTTGGGCTTCTATCTCCTTTTCAGACCAACATACTTCCAAAAGCAATTGTTATTACATTGAAATAAAGGTGTCATATGTTTGCTTTAAAATTCTGAAGGAAAGCCAGACCATAAATCAAATGAAAATTAATAAATAATATTAAATATGTATTATATAATTTGGTGTACTTCTATACAAATTTAATTTTGAGTAGACTTATTTAACTTAATCAATATTATATCTGAGGAAACATTCAAGACGTATTTGACCACTAAATCATATCAGAAATACAATGAACTCATTGTAAATATGGGACCATTTGAAGCCATCACTATATATTCTATTTGAATTTCATGGCACTGTTACTTTAAAAAACAATGAGAAAGCATCAGAGCTTATGTGATTTATGTTGCTTTTGCATTAGAAGCATTTGGTTAGAGGTTGATTGACATGAGCCAGAATGGAATCTGCTAAAAGATTTTAATCTTCCTAATTGTTTTTCTCTCCTTCTTTTCCATACAAGTATCTCAGAGGTGAAAATGAGAAAGCATTGAGACTATAAGGCCAGAACAAAAAGCAAATAGTGAAAAACTATATTGAATACAGGAAGACATAGATTACTGCTCTTATCCAAAGCAAATATAAAATGTATGTACTGAAGCTGACATTGTGTTCAAAGAATAATTGTCCCTTTTGTTTTTATAGAACACCTCAACAACTTCAAAATGTCTGGGTTTCAGTTCACACAATTGCCTAGCCAGCATGCATACATTCATACTATTCTTGATTATCTTATCAATTGACATTGTAAGACACATATAATTGCACATACTTGCTGACATTGTTTGCAATATAAAGGAAACAATTTGTTCTTAATTACATAGCATTCACCTTATCTAGCTGAATAATTTTTTGTTATTTTCACATACAAATGTCACTTTTTTGCAACTAGGTACAGAATCAGTTTGTTTCATATGTGACATATGTCTCACATCAGCATTTTACCTGAACTTTATTGACTGATTGCAGAACTCTCATTAGTCCTTAAAGAGGTTCTCAGTCAAGAAATAACAACAAAATCAGAAAAATAAAAAAATAGAATAAAATGCAATAGAAGCATCAAGACCTGAAATCCAAACAGAACTGTTTAAGGCAGAGGTCTCCAACCTTGGCCCCTTTAAGGCTTGTGGACTTCAATTCCTAGAATTCTGGGAGTTGAAGTTCACAAGCCTTAAAGGGACCAAGGTTGTAGAACTCTGGTTTAAGGGATCCTTGGTGATCTTTGAGCATGATTGTTTTCTTGAAGAAGGTTCACGATCCAGTTCTAGCAAGTTAAATAGTTTTGAAAAGTATCCCAAGTATACACTAATTTTAACAGAAATATTGTGACTCTTAAGATCTTGAAACATCTATTATGTCTTCCATTACTTCAGACTGCCCCCCCATCAAAGTTCTCAGACACATTAGTTATTTCTTCTCAAAAGAGATTTTGAGAAGAGATTTCCTGATATTTTTATCCCATTTGTGCTTATTTTTAGTATTATTGACAAAAAGGGTGCCCAGTACTGTAAATTGCATTTGACATATATGCTACATTATATTTTTCATTTGTTATGAGATAACTATTAATGTCTATACAATATCATTTTTTCAAAAGAAATCTATTGGAGTTCATTGCAACCAGTATTTTCAGATTATTCTCAAGCAAGGAAGCACAGAAGTGTTCTTTTTGTCAAGGCTTTAGGATATAATAATAAAACAACAAATTATGTAATTAATAAATTATAGGTTATTTGGATCCTTTTTGAACTCTAAACAAACATTGACGTACTACTCTTTTAGATCATACCAATATATTAATAATAGCATATACACAGCCAGAGATATCAAAATGGCTATAAAGGCAGAGAATTTATTATTGCTTTACATTTTTATTAGAACACAAGATAAGACTGTCACAAAGTTGTAATTAAACTCATATTTTTAATTTTTTAAAAAATTATGATTAAAACTGAAACTAATTAAACTTGTCATTTAATAAAAAATACAGCTTGAAATGTAACATATATAAACTGCCAAAAATAATGGGGGGAAAGAAAATTACTGCAGACTGTTTTTTCTATAATGATTGGCAATTATTCGCCATACTTTTTAAACATAGTTCTTTCAAATTAAGTTAAATTAACCTTTTACTTTTGAGATATATTGTGAGTTTCTACAATTACATGGAAACCTTTGGATATAAAGTACGCATGAACTGCAAGGAAAAGAGTACCATTATCCCCCACAACACTTCAGTAAACCTAGTATATGTATTTATACTTACTGTTAGTAAAAACCATTTGCTATCTATTTTCTGAATTAATTATAATACTGTACTTCTTATCCAAGAATTGTTTCTAAACTTTTCATTTCTGCCACTTACTTGGTTATTTTCTGTTGTGTTTATTCTTTTTTTAATGTAATGCTTACCATGGTAACCATGGTAGACTTATAAGCAGAAAATGCAACCTCAATTGCTTAGATCAAATTTCACAATGTAGCTCAAAAGCTAAATCATCTGCTTCAAAAATAAAAGTTCCAGGTTAAATTCCAAGTAGACATGAAACCCACTGAAAAGGCATTGTCAAACATGTCAACAGTACTGTGATGGCCAGATCAATGATTTGACTGGATATAAAGCATTGCTTTATATGCCAGGTAGATCATCACATAGTGCAATGCAACAACTGCCAAGTCATCTTTTCAGGGCACTGCAGAAGATTAGGATGACTATTGCTCTGATAAGCTCAAGAAGTAAATAAATTATGACTCATTTGAGGATCCTGTTATTTGAAAGCTTAGTGCTTCTGTTACTGGCAGAGATTATCATTGTTTGCCACAGACTGGAGACTTACTAGTTGAGTCTTGCTTACAACTTGTTTTGTCTGTATTTAAACTGGTGGCCTCTAAGTCTAATCCATGCCATGTTGGGGGGCATTTGAACAATGTGTGGAAGGATTTAGTAGAATTTGCTGAATGCATGGCTGATTCCATTCACAGGCATTTAGAATGGATTTGTATTATATAGACCAAAAATTAGAGAAAGGGAACTTGAAATTCTATCTAGCTTTGATTTTCCATCCAGAAGGTTTTGCCACACTTAATGGCATTTGCTTTACAATTATTCTGATGAATATATAGCATGTGAAATGGCCACAAATAAATGGAGTCATCATTGACTGTATGAGGTGGTAAAAATGCAACAACTAAACTTGATCAGAATATGTCTGTGTTTACTTACTGATCAGAAACTTTCACTGAATTCAGTGGATTTATTCTTTTGTAGCTGTATTATCAAATTATAACCTCAAATTTAGTTTTATAAAGCTTTCTTTTAACTATGAAATCTTTATTGTATTCTCTTACAAATTGTGCCTTTTATTAGGTAATATATCATTTTCAATTTAATAATATTTTGATTCTTAAGCTCAATTGATCAATAGAATATTTAGTAATTATAATATATTTACACATTATGACATCTCCTAGAGATTTGCCTCAATGTGCCTTCTTGATATTCACTTAAATAATTAATCAATATAAAGAATGGATGTAAACTTAATATATTACTTACCTGAAAATAGCTTTTGCCCTTTGAAGCCAAAAAAAATGAATATTAGAACATAGCAATCATAGCAATGACTATGGTATTAAATATATTATTGTTGAAATTCCTCCTTGACCATTTCAATCAGCTAAGAAAAGTGAGAGAATTCATGACTATTTACTGTTTCAACTAATATCGACATATGTACTATGAATATTAGGAATATTAGGTTAGTATACATGGGTTTATGCTAATTAGGCTTGACTCTGGTGTCTGCATGTATATTGTGAACTTATATATAGGGAAATGTTACATTTTTATCAGGGAATAGTAGTTTGCATGAAATGAAAAACAAATTTTATTACCCCCAAAAATTAAATTCAAAACAGCTTTAGTGTTCAGTGTTGCGTCGAGTATTCCAGACATACATATTTTTCATATATATACTAACTGTTCTCTTGCAGTTCATCTAAGATCTGTAAGAGGAAATAGAATACAGA
>JANHFO010001993.1:65836-76230 GCA_032468095.1 Pareas carinatus | reverse complement strand
ATAGATAGATAGATAGATAGATAGATAGATAGATAGATAGATAGATAGATCGATAGATAGATAGATAGATAGATAGATAGATATTAGTTTTATTTATTTATTTAGATTTATATACCCCTTCTCCCGAAGGACTCAGGAATATTAATATGAACCAGAATAGAGCTGGAAGGACCTTAGAAGTCTTCTAGTCCAACCTCCTGCTCAAGCAGGAGACCCTATACCATTTCAGGCAAGTGACTATTCAATCTCTTCTTAAAAACCTGCAGGGATGAAGCACCCACAACTTCTGATGGCAAGCTGTTCCACTGGCTGATTGTTCTCATTGTTAGGAATTTTCTCATTAATTCCAGGTTGCTTCTCTCCTTGATTAGTTTCTCTCCATTATTTCTTGTCTTGCCTTCTGGTGCTTTGGAAAATAAGTTGACCCTCTCTTCTTTGTGGCGGTTCCTCAAATACTGGAATACTGCTATTCTATCACCCCATGCCATTTCCTCTAGACTGGCCATACCCAATTCCTGCAACTGTCTCTGCATTTTTCCCAAAGTCTCAACATCTTTTTTGTAATGTGGTAGACAAAACTGGATGCAGTATTCCAGGTGTGGTCTTACTAAGGATTTATAAAGCAGCACTAATACTTCATGTGCTTTTGATTCTATGTCTCTGTTTATACAACAAAGAATTGTATTAGCTTTTTTGGCTGCTGCCACACTCTGCTGACTTATGTTTAAGTGATCGTCCATTAGGACTTCAAGGTCTCCCTCACAGTTACTGTTTTTGAGTCAGGTTTCTCCTAACCTGTATTTGTATCTTTGCTTTTTCCTGCCTAGGTATAAAACCTTGCTTTTTTCCAAATTAAATTTCATTGTATTGGTCACCCCACTCCTCTCAATTTTATCATTGAGCAGATATGATATGGCAGAAATGTTAATTTGACTTGGATGTAATTGAATGGTCATAACAGGATTTTCAAAAGTATAAAATCTCCCTTTTCCTTTTCTTACAGACACATAAATGAATCTCTAAATAAATATATATAGTCAATATAGTTTTTTGTGTTTTTTAAATGTTTATAATTCTCTTTCCTGATCAACAAACTCTATTTTCAAATCATTTGCTTTAATCACTACACCAAACTATCTCTACATATATTCCACTAGGTTGCATTAAATCTTGTCTCTGCTTAGGAATTCACTTTCTCTTGCTGTGGCTTATTTCTTAGTTTTGTGCTTCCCTCCGTTTCTGAGATTCTCATTTTAAAAAGATTGGCCTGAAAACTACTCCTGTGTAGATTTGTTCCACATGCTATTGACATTGCTATTCCACTATTCCCACCAAATAATTTGCTCAGGCATTTACCTGATGCTAAATAATACGGAGAAAAAGAAATATCAATGTGACTAAAACAATCCCTCACATGTCTGTAATTCAGTAGCATGTCAACCAACAATGCCCTGAAATTTAAATCCTTAAATTAAAGCTTAAATGAAGAGCTGCAAAAAATCACTATTTCCCTCTAAAAAGAAATAAAATGTAAAAAGCTATGTAAAAACATAATAATGGGTCTTTATGAGATCAGTCTGGTATAATAGTTTACCCGAACAAGGTCACAGTCCTTGTAAGTGTAATAAGCAAAATCTTGAACATGTTCAAAAACTGAAACTCTCATACAATAGTCCACACAATAGAAGGTATTTGTACTAACCTGTGGGTTTGTGAAAGTGATGGTGACAATGATAGGTTAAAACTTTTTGTCATAAATAAATAAAAACAAATTCCATTTATTTTGAGGCTTTCAGTAATTCCATTGTGGGTTTTGTATTCCATCTCTCTGGATATGTCAACTAAGCTGAAATTATATCTCAAATACAGAATGGAGACTTGTAGGGAAAAAAATCATGCAATGAAATAATGAGTGACAGTGTAAGCATCTCAAAGATCAGAGTTAAAAGGAAATTTGAGCACAGTTTATTCCCCTTGGCCTCACAAGCCATTTTCATGCAACTAATTTTAAAGGCATTACTTGAATAATATTTATGGGAATAGAAAAAGAGTTCAGCATGTTGATGGAGCCAAGATGATGTCTGAAAATTGGTACATTTTAGCACCTTTCCATGTTGATCTCATTAATATTTTAATGTAGAAAGCCCTAAATAGTAGCATAACACAGATATATGGAAAATTTGCTGACAAGAACAGCTGTGAATGTCGCTTTTATAGAAATATATAATAGGGTTATATAAACTTCAAAACTCAAGCTTCATGAAATTATCTCAAACTTTCTAGCTTAATAAAATGATTATCATACAATGTATGCAATCTATTCTTTCAGTTAATCAGTTCTAATACTTTTCCTTTCTATGTGTGTGTTGAATCTTACATTTATTTATCCAAAAGAATAGATTTTTCTAAAATATGTTCCTGTTGAATAAAACAATTTCCATTCTTTGTGTTGGAAATTTATGTTCTTTTCAAAACACTTTTCAGTCTGAGATAGTACAACCCTGCTTCCTTATTAAAAATTTATTATTATGATGATGAAATCAGCATAGGATATGACTGAGTCTTCAATGTCCTAGATCAGTGGTTGCCAAACTATGAGCCTCGAGCCACTGGTGAGCTGCCAGAGAATCTGAGTGGGCCGCACAGGCTCAGTTTAATAATTAATATTTCCAGACATAGCAGCGCGCCTGCCCGGCCTTCCATCCTAGAATGGCAGGTTTCCCAGAGCAGACTCTTGAGACATGGGGCACTCTGCCAGGCTCATTCATACTGCAACATCACAAATATTACTTATTAACCTGAGCCACATACATCTCCGTCATGGGTGGGAGATGGATGGGTGGAGGGGGGTGCAGATTTAGGAAGCCAATGGACTGGGCAGCGGCAGCTGGACAAAAGAGCTAACCATTAACAAAAGGGGGCAGCGGATCCTCCGGCTGCTTCTATTCGGTGCACATCAGGCTGCAAGTCCCAGGGCTTTGGAACTGCTGCTTTCTGCGAAGCAACAGGCCTCAGCTTGGGCACTTGAGGGGCCTGCCTCTTCTTATGGTCTCCCCAAAACATCTCAGGAGAAAAGCCGCTAGAGATTCAAGTCTCTTGTTCCTCGCTGAGCTCCCAATGCTGGCTTGAAGGCATTCCAAGCAAGCTCCCTCGCTTTCCCCACCTCCAACCCCTCACCCTCCCCCCTGATTGGCTCGAATAAGAGCGAAGCCCACAGGCATAGCTTGCATACAGGTAAGTGCCTGAGCACTGTGTGTGTGTTTCTGCTTGCCTATCTCTTTCTCTGTGTGTATGTGCATCTGTCTCTCATTCTGTATGTCTCTTTCTCTCTCTGTGTGTCTCTGTCTATCTGTCTCTCTCTCTTTGTATGTATGTATGACTGTCTATCATTCTCTATTCCCTCCCCCCTTCCCCTCCCTCTCTCATTCTCTCTCTCTCTCTCTCTTTCTCTCTCTCTCTCTTTCTTTCTTTCTCTCTGTCTCTCTCATTCTCTCTCTCTCTCTCAAGCAGGAACAAAAGCATCACACTAAAATGTGTAGCATTTTAAATTAGCTTCAATTGCTTTGTAATAATTAAACTAACTAATAATTTTACTAAAATTAAACAACCTTTAAAGATTTTATTGTGATTAAAAGGCATTTATGATTTTATTATAATTAAATAAGCTTTTTTAAATTTTGTTATATTAAATAGGTGCCTTTTATATTAATAAAATGGAAGTTCTCTGATCATTATTTTACAATTTTTAATTTTTTTTTTTAAAAAAATTCATATTAGTGTTCTGCTGGATCTAAAATTGTGAATTTAGTGGTCCCTGAGGTCCAAAAGGCTGGTGACCACTGGCCTAGTTTGCTCTTAAAGGCTGGCGGGGTGCGGGGGCTTCACCAGGGGTGTTGCCAGGGGGGGTTGGTCCCCTGCTGGCACTCTGCGATACGTATTTGGCTTTTGGGTTGTAGTTTGGGCACTCGTCTCTAAAAGGTCCGCCCTTCCTGAGCTAGAGTAATTTCTTAAAAAGGACCCTGGAGAGCAGACTGTGGCTGTCGTCCTCCGCAGAGTCCCCAGGTTGCCTTCTGCAGCGGCAGGATTCTTTCCAGGGACTCGCGGGTGATGGCTGATAGCAGCCTTCCAGGACCTCAGGGGCTGCCCCAAAGAAGAGGGAGCCAAGCTATTCTCCAAAGCCCCTGAGAGCAGGAGAACGGATGGAGACGAATCAAGGAGGGAAGCAACCAAGAACTAAGGAGGAATTCTCTGGATGTGAGAACAATTAATCACAACTTGCCTCCAGAGGTTGTGGGTGCTCCAACACTGGAGGTTTTTAAGAATAGATTGGAAAACCATCTTGTCTAAAATGGTATGGGATTTTCTGCCTGAGCAGGGGGTTGGACTAGAAGACCTCCCAGGTCCCTTCCAACTCTATTTTGTTTTGTTCTGTTAGCTTCTGTGGTCTCGACTCCCTCTCCCTCCCTCCCTCTCTCTCTATCGTGCCGGCTAAACTGACCTCTCTGCCAACAGTTTTTAATGAGTCCACTTTCAAGGAATTGTTGCTTTTAGCTGTTTTTATATTTGCTGTGTTTAAGTTTCATGGCTTCTGTTTTTATATGCTGTATATTATACTTTTTTTCTGATAAGCTGCTTTAAATGGTTTTTGGAAAGCTGTGTGTAAAAAAAACCAAAGAAATCAATAACCCAGCCTATTGTTAACCCTTAACACACCTTAACTTTTTAAAAAAAAACACCCATCTGCATCTCAGTAAGAGGGTAGTTAGGCTACCGGAAAGGCCAGCTCAAGCTGTCTCCCCACCAAGTATCTTTTTGATCCGTCTTCTAGCCGTCAGCCTGAGCCAACAAAGAAAGAGAAGGAAGCCACCTCAACCACCCCTTCTCAGTCCAAGAGAGCGGATGAATGGAAGGACCCTTGGCGCCGATCAAAATCGCCCAAAAAAAGGCACGGGATGTCCGCTTCGCCCAGTCATGCGAGGAGGCGCCGAAAAACCTCGGCTTCGTCAGCGTCCGGCTCAGGTTCTTCAAGGTATAAACCTGAAGGACCCACCGAGATTCCTCCGGAGTTGCATCTTGCAAAGACGGTCGCTGGGATTTTATAGAAGAAGTTCTGGAAGAAAAGCACATTAGCTAAAGATCGCACAAAAGGATCTTGGGAACCGGCGATGGGGAAACACTGCAACCGAGCGCTCTGGGGGTGGGCCTGCTGTCCCATTAGGCTAAGGGGAGTAGCTAGGAGAGCTTTTAAGGATGCACCGCAGTAGAGCAGGGCACAGGGTCCTACATCTGGTAGGATCTGAAAGCCGATCTCAGGAGGATGGAAAAGGTAAGGTGGGCCTCGCCTCTCCTTGAAGCCAGAATAGGAAGCCAGAACTTCCCTGGGGGATCTCCTGGTTGGCTGAATTCCCTCCCTCTTTCCCTTTCAGGTCATCTTCCCGCTCCTCCTCCTATTCTGGATCGGGTTCTTCACGGTCACGTTCCAGATCGTCCTCCTATAGTTCCTATTCGAGTCGCTCTTCCAGACACAGCTCCTTCTCAGGCAGCCGGTCCAGGTATGGCTTCTCCCCACTCCCCGGTTGCCAGGGGAAAGCAGGGCGGGGGGGGCTGGCCCTCCTCTTTTCAGACCCTGACGACTTAACGGTAGTAAATATCAAAGTGTCCTCCCCACCTAAGCCCAGGGTCACCCCCGCAACATTGCAGCTATGAAATCGTGGAATGGCATGCTGAACAAATGGATCCCATAAAGAAAATAAACCTGTTAATTTAGTTATTTTATTTATTTAGGGTTATTTTATTTTGTGTTTCTTAGCCGCCAATCTCCCTTGGATTGTCTAGATTTGACCAAGAATGTGAGCAGGAATATCCGAAGGGGCCAAACGTTGAATCCGGTTGTGGTTTTTGTAGGGTGCTTAGATCTCTTGTCAAAGCTTTGAGCTCCCGGCTGCTTCTTGTAGGGAACACGTTGCCCAAAGAAGCCGGTGCCAGGGCTGTGGAGCTTGGGAGCCGAGGAGATCTCCAAGCAGGCACAGTGCCAGTCAGGCTTGTGTCTCGGCAACTTGGTGATAAAAGATTCACCACCTTTTACTTGGGTTTGACGCGGCACCCGTTTCTTATCACGTCAAAGTGACAAAACAGGACTGTCGAGTAAACAAAGAATGACAATCCTGTGACCTGCATGAAATAGCAGAGTGACTTGTTGAATGGCAGCAAAGTGAATTGCAAAGATGGTTTATGGAGTCTCATGACGGCCACCAAATCCGGTGATGCTTTCAGCTGTCACTCCCCCCACCCATCCCCCGGCATCTCAGTCCACTCTTCCTTTTATGTGGAATTTTTCTTTAGCAAGTCTGCCCTTGGCCCAAGCTTAGATTTCCTTGCTCCATCAGTTCTGAAGCTGAAAGTGCAACTCCCCCCCCCCACTTCCTGGATCCTGCAGAGAAGAGGAGCCCCCCCTCCCATATTATGGATCCTGAACAGGGCAGAGCACAGCTGCACCTAAGCTACCGGGGGCACCTTCACTGTTCCTATTCTGAATGATCCCTGGTATAGCAATACAGGGGGGCTGGCTCTATTGATCCTCTTTTCGGGCTCCCTCTCCTTTTCCTGCTGTTTATGTACCGTTTGCTGGCCAAGTGTTGGATTGGCAGCAGGATTAAGGCAGGAGGGCTTCTGGGGCAGACATCTAGGTAGCAGCACCACCCCTGATTACTGGAAACTGTTGAGGTGTGTCCTTTAGTTTCGCCTCTTCTAGGATGTGCCACCCACATATTTGGAAACTTCCTGTCTGCCGATTCCTTGGTGTGTGTTTTCATTGAGACGATGAAAGCAGAGCGTGGGCTCTCCTGACTTTCCTTCCGTAGCTCCTAAGTGTGGTGTGTCGCACATCACAACTGCGCTTCTGTGGAGCTTGGAACCCATGCCGCATGTCCACAGGCAGCTTCCAGGCTATTTGGACAATCGGTGGGTTGATCATTTTAAAAGGAAAGCAGTGTTCCTCAAGGAATTTCAGGCACCTGAAATTGGCCACGGCTGGCCAATTCTCCAGACCAGCTTTCAGTGAGGTCCTTTGCACGAGGAACACGGAGGGTTGGCAGACTGATCCATGGCCCGCCCGTTTAACTGCAGCCCCAAACGCAGATATCCTGCAAGCTGTAATGGTGGTAACCCCCTGAAGTTGGGCCTGCCTCTGGCTCCCTTGGTTCTCCTGCCTTCCAGAATGGCTGTTAACGTGAGGGGTCCGTGGTGCTGTCCGAGCTTGCTTGTTTCTCTGCAGACGTCTCTTTCCTCAAACAAGGTAACTTCATCAGCGCTCGAAGGGAGCGGGGTTTGCTGTCGGTTTGCTCTCTCTCAATTGAGAGCAAACCCCACTCCTTGCTAACACTGATGATGTTGCCTTGTTTGAGTAATGAGACGTCTGCATAAAAATCACGAAGCCCAGAAGACACCAAGGACCCCTCATTTCTACCCTGAGCCACGAACATGCTCCTCTAACGGCTGTTATTCTGCTCTGCTTTATGTACTGCCGCTTAACAAAGGCCATCCTCCTCTTCCCCCACAGCCAGAGACAGAGAATTCTCAGTGAACCCTCACTTCGCCTTACCTAACATTCAAAAATTGTAAACGTTAATTCCAGTTTGCTTATGCAAAATGCTTTCTCTGTTCCATAACCACTTTTATATATGTATTTTGTAATCTGCATTAAGTATCCAATCTATTGATCACTCTCTGCTGCCATTGATTTCATTCAATTGACCCATAGCTGAACCCCCCCCCCAGCAGCACTCCCAGTCAGAGAGCCTCCTGTGGATATCGAGGCACTGCTCTAACCACTTGTCTTGCCTGACTTTGCAGGTCGCAGTCCTTTTCCTCTTCGCCATCTCCTTCTCCCACGCCGTCTCCACACAAGCCTCCTCCCAAACCTAAAGGGGAAGCTGCAGCTTTGGCTGGAAAGGGGTAAGAAGCGGCCTCCTCTGGCCCTGGCATTCTTCACGTTTTCCAGGGGTGCCAAACGAGGACCGTCGGGATGGAAATAGTGCCGGCAGAATCCGTGCACAAATCACTCGGAGCCCAGAGCCTCGCTCTGGCCACCACAGCTCAGGAGCGCTCTTTTTGAGCTTTGGAACGGGCCGAAGAGGGCAGCCCGAATGATCCAGCCGTGTGCCCTTCCCTGCCAGTTTTAGAAACAGGGCTGTGTTTTCACACCCTACCACTATTTTCCTCTTGAAATGTTGTCTTCGTCGCTCCCGGAGAATCTTGGCCTAAATCTTAGTATGATCCAGCGTTGTTTTCTTATGTGCTGGACTTATGCGGAGTACTTGGTCCAAGATGGGGGGTTTCTGGCTAACAGGATTTGAATCTGGCTGACCAGTTTTTTTATCCACCTACCACATTCATGTGTTCTTTCTTCCAGCTTTTGGGAGGCCACCTAAAATCTATTTGGAGTTTCAAGAGCGGAACCCTTTTCCTGGCCTATAAAATAGAGATTCGGGGTCCCCAACCTTTTTTGGTTGGGGGCCCGGCACGGGGTGAGCAGAGAGGGTTGGGGGCACACATACGTGTACTCGTCAGTTGCCCGTGCACCCGAGCTGGGCTGCGGTGTTGGGGCAGGCAGGGCACGGTGCTTGTGCAACGCTCACACGAGTCGGCTGTGCACACACACTGGGCACACACACTGAGTGGTGTGACAGCCCACCACTGACGCGGCCCATGGATGAGAAGCCGCCGCCCACAGGTGGATATTTGTCTTATTTATAGTCCATTCATTGTCAGTCTGATATCGGGAAAAGGCCACTAAGGGCTCCCAGGGATAAGGTATCTGTTTTAACCTTGGTCACCAAGTTTTGGCTTGCCTCACCTCTCGCCTGTTATCTCTTATTTGCCCTTCAGTGAAAAGCTTGTGAAGAAACTACCTGCCCCCCCAGCACCTCCACCAGTGGCAAAAGTTGCCCCCTCTGCCCCAGAGCCAGCCAAACCAGGGGACAACCGGGAGGCAAGACGGAAGGAGCGGCAAACGAGGACACCTCCCAGGAGGTAGGGGGAAGGTTCCGGAGTTGGGGCCCCAAACAGGCCAGCCCTTCGCGGCCTCGCTGCAAAGACAGCAGCTCACGCGGCGACTTCATAGAACAAAATTGGACCTTGGGGGTCTAAAGGAGGTCTCGGAAGCAACGTTGACTTGTTCCCGGCACAGCTGGACCTACCTAGAGGGGTTGGCCAGATTTCATCAGCGGGCGTGTTTTAAATAAGTGACCCCAATGGAGATTGGTTTTCCCTCCAGGAGTTTTTTAAGCATTTCTCCCATTTGCTCTGTGATGCTGCAGGCACCTCCTTCTCTTAAATGGTGAGGCTCATGAGAGGCGCTTTGGGACGCTTGCAGTGAGAAAGGTTGTCAGTTGGTCAGTTGTCCACTTGTGCCCAAATGCTGGCCATTGGCCTTTCCTGGACGGACGGGTCCCCTCGTGTCCACCGGGGGGGGAGACTAACCAAGGGTCCTTCTGACTGCAGGCGGACCATCAGTTGCAGCGCGAGTGGCAGCGGCAGCAGCTACAGCGGTTCCAGCTCCCACTCGAGATCCTTGTCTCGGTCTCTTTCCCATTCCTCCTCGGCCTCGCTTTCCCCGTCCCCGTCCGGGTCCAGAAAATCCAGGTAAGAGGCTTCTTTCTCCATGGGGAACACCGAGCGGGAGCAGCCTGGCGGCTTGGAGGCCCTGCCTTTTTCGCAGCTGGACGAAGAGGCTCGCCCTCAGACTCCTTCCTTGGGCTGGCTTGATTGGGCCTGACTCATCTGTGGATCGGCGTGCTGTGGGTGCGAAGCCACCCGTGTCGTCGAAAGGAGGACGGAAGCGTTGACGGCCCCTGCCCTCCTCTCTCCTCCCGGCCGGCCAGGTCTCTGAGCGTGAGCAGCGTCTCGTCCGCCTCCAGCGCCTCCTCCAGCAGCAGCTCAGTCCGCAGCGCAGACTCGGAAGACATGTATGCGGATCTGGCCAGCCCGGTTTCTTCAGCCAGCTCCCGATCTCTGACCCCCGCCCAGCAGAAGAAGGAAAGAGGTAGGGCACCCCGAAGCTCCTCCCCACGTGTCTGTCTGCCTGGGCTTCTCGCGAGGGTCCGCTCCCTCTTTTTTTGGCCAAACTGGCTGGCAGCCGGTAGTTTGGTTCCGTGGGTCACACATACGGGGGAGGCTTCGTCCCCCTGTGGTAGAGAGGCTGCGCAGAGCCCAGGAGATACCCCCCGGTCTTCTGAAGCACGTCTTTCTCTCCCCTGCGAGGGCTGTGGGCCCAGCCGGTGGCCTCAGAGATGGGGCAGGGAGGTGTTCTAAGACCGTTGGGGCAGGGGGCTCTTTGGGGGTCTCAGACGGGGCAGATCAGCTCCCCAATTCAAACAAAACCTTGTGCGGATTGC
>JANHFO010001993.1:5846-21890 GCA_032468095.1 Pareas carinatus | reverse complement strand
AAACTCTCCACCTGACGAGCACCTCGGAGTTCCCAAAACATCTTCGTGGCATCGTATTGGCCACCGGTGGACCGGTCGATGGGGTGGGCTTGGTGAAAGAATGGCTTCGTTCTTTGCGTGGGAACCTCAGACCCCGCCTGACTTTGCTGCCGCCTGTTTCGCTCAGGAAAAGTTCCTCTGATTCAACCGGGTGGATTCCAGAGTCGGCTTTCCTGAGTGGGGGGGGGGGAGCGGGAGCAGGTCTCACGCTTCCCAAACTTGTCAAGTCCCCTTACGGCATTCTCGTGAAGCTCTTTTGCTGTGGTTCTGAACATTGGATTCGATGCTTTGGGCCGTTCGTTGGCTCCTTTTAACTCGGGACGCTGCCCTCTCGGTTGGCAAAGTGCCTTAAATCGCTTTGTCAATGAGGCGGGATCCTGGCTGCCCTAAAATGGGTGTTTCTCAACCTCGGCAGCTTGAAGGTAGGTGGACTTCAACTCCCAGAATCCCCCAGTCAGCTTGGGGGGGAGGGGTTCCCCAAGTCCACCCATGTCCGAGCTACCAAGGTTGAGAAATACGGTCCTAAATGCACGGATGCACAAACCCAGCATGGGGGGCTCGCAAAGGAACCCTCCCCCCAGTCAACTCCCGTGAGCCCCGAAGGATGTTCCTGGGGCCAGGGGCCAATTCGTGGGGGGCCCCCGCTCCTGTGGCTTGATCTCCAAGAGGATCCGGGGGAGCAGGAGGGGGGTGGTTCTTCCCAAGCGGAGTCCGCCCCCCCTGCCACCTTCAGTCTGCGCAGACATGTTACCCCTGCAGTGGCCCTGCCTCCCCTGGCAGCGTCCGTCCACCCGAGAAGGAAGGTCTGCTTCCTCTGGGGGGAGCACAGCGGGCGGTGTGGGGCTGCCCTCCACAGAATGTGGCTTTCCTTGGAGGGAAGAAAAGAGAAGCAGAGAAAGTCAAAAAGCTGCAAAGAGAAACATTTTCCAGGCAAGAACAAGCATGCAGAGACCCTCCCAAGCAGGCACAAGAATCTGGCGACGGAGGAGGAAACCAGCCACCAGCTGTCCACGCGACATCTCGACCGCCTTTCCGGGAACCCCTCCCCCATCCTGGCTAGGACTGTATGGGTGCCAAGCGGGCGCCTGGAGGGCAGCTAGGTGGTCCTAGTTCCCTTCTTTGGTGACGGTTCCTATCCTGTAGGGTAAGGATCAGGTCTCTCTCCCTCTCTCCCCCCCTTCTGGAAGTTCATTCTACTAAACCAGGCGGAAGGCTGCATGTCGCACAGTAAAGCGAAGTTTCTCAACCTTGGAGGCTTTCAGATGTAGGGACTTCAGATCCCAGAATTCTCAGCTGCCCAGCTTGAGAAACATGGCACTACAGGGCAAACACTCCAAAAAGGCTAGACTCGTAGCATGCATTGCCAACGCAAACAAGCCTTTCGCAGCAACATTTGATGGTCTGGCTCAGCCATCAGGCCTAAGGGAGGCGTAGAGGGCAGCAGGAATGTCCTTGACGGATGGAGGAAGAAGCGCTATCCAGGCAATGGCCAGGTAAGTGGGGGCTGAGCCCAGCACGCGAATGTAGTGAGAAAATGTTTCGGATGAGCCCCGTCCTAATTTGCCCAAAGATAAAGGAAGAGGAAGCGCATTCTGACTTGCAAGATTCTGCTACTATAGCTTTACAATAAGAGTAGGACTGATCTACATGGCATTGGCATCTTAGTCTGGTCTACCTAATTGGGTTGACAGCAAGCGGTGATCTAAGACCATTTTGTGCTCCACCCAGTCTATACGCTGCAATGCTTTAATCTCAGTGTTATGACTAAGGCACAGCTAGTCAAGTCAAACACAAACAAGCCACAGATGGTGTGACCAAGCTGGTGTGGACAGGGATTCAGCTTCCAGGCAGCCCACCAAATAAATCAGGACTGAGCCGGGGATCTGCACGCCGCTCGGAGCCTGAACTGGGCCTCCTTGCAGGGTCTCAGCTGTGGGCCCCAACCAAGACGGGGGTTCCCCAAGGCCTTTGGCTGCCCTGAAACAGGCAACTGGGGCTTCTAGGGCCTGCCAAGGCCTGTAGCTGCCGCAGTCTCTGGAAGAACCCAGGCGGCGAGAGACGCCGACTCAGAAAGGCCGCCCATGCAGAAGACGGCTAGAAGGCCCCGGAAGACAGACAGGCCCCTTCCGGAAAGAGGCATGCAGAGTGGGGGAGATGGATCCAGAGCCCAGATGACACCATGGTTAGCGACTGCAATGGCCTCCACTGGCGGAGCCAGGGCTCACCCACGGCAGGATGAACCAGGGTTAGTATGCCCGCCAGCCCTGAGCCAAGGGCTGGGCTGTACCTGTGGCGTGATCCAACCACGGGCGCCACCAGCGCTTCCTTTCCTGGCCAGGATCCATCTTGGCACCTGAGGCTGTGGAACAGGGTACAAAGGCAGTTGAAGGACGCAGGAAGGGCCGGGGAGGCTGACCGTGGGCAGGGCCAGTCGAGCCCGACCGAGCAGCTGCTCCATCTCCAGACAGGCCCTGATGCCTTCCACGATCCCAGGCCCAAACGGATCCAGGGTCACCACGTTGGTCTCCCTCGCAGGCCTCCTCTCTAGGCAGCCCATGGCCTCTCGGGGGCAAAAGCCATGCCTGCGTCATGCGGTTGCGAGGGGGTGAAAGGAGAGAACACCCACCTCTTTTGGTGGAGACCAAGCAGGGTGTAATCAAAGGCCGCACTGTGGCCACAGACAAGGAGAGCCCAAATCCTAGGAGGAGGGCGGGTGGGGCTTGCAGGGGTAAAGGAAGACCCCCATCCTTCCCCCATCAGCCTTCCGTGGGTCCAAGGGACAGCTAAAGCCACACTTTCCGGTGTCTCCCGCAAGAAGAATGGCTGCCTTTGTAGGATCTGCTGCCCAGAACGAGGGAGCTGCATTGGTGCGATGGGGGCGTCCAGGGAAACCATACCGTGGAACAGGCCGCTCGGGGATTGGCTGCCCTTGAGCAGGGCCAAGTCATGGACTTTTTCAGAAACGTTCTCCAGCCCGGCCCTGAAGCCCCCTTCGCACCTGGTGTGTCTGCCTCCGGGGTCTCTTCTGAGTCTCGGGCCAGTTGTCCCTTGTGGTACTTCTCCTGCTTGGCTCGGATCCGTTGCATCCTGTGGGCAGAGGGCAGGAGCTGAGCTGTGGCACAGGGGCTTCATCTCTCCATGTCGACACCTATCTTGGATCCTCTTTTGCCTGCAGGATTTCCTCACCTCAAAGTTATTTCTCTGGGCCCCACAAGCCACAGTGGGTGGGCTCAGTCCTGCAAGACCTCCCCCCCCCAGTGCTTGTGTGTCTCCCTGCCCCACCCTACCAAGGCTGGACTGGCAACCTCCTGCTGGCATTTTCTCAGCCCTGCCTGAAGGGCCCAGCTTGGTCCCTGGAACATCATTAACCAGCGCGGAACGTTGACCTCTATGCAGTCTCAGTGGCTTTGAGCCCTCCGTAGCCCTGATTCCCACCTGAAGATCCTTCAGAACAAGCCGTGGCCGATCCCTCACTCGAGTCACAAGATCCCTCCCAGGAGAGCCAGACCAGCTGCTAAAGCTAGAGGTTGCTCTGCTCCGAGAGCTGATGGCTGACCCCCATCTCAAGTCCCAGGAGGGCTGATGTTTGGGTCAAACCACTAAAAGCGAAATCTGCTTCCTGCTCCAGGGAAGGGCATCCCCACCCCACCCCCGTCCTGAAAGCCAGGATAAATTCCGGGGGGGTCCTCGCTGCGAGGCATCTTCCTCTCCCTTCCCCCACGAGACTCACTGCCGCTTGAGTTGGACCAAGGATTTCTTTTCAGCCTGGTGGTGGGAGGTCATCTGCTTGATCATCCTGGCTTTGAAGAGCGCGAAACCCCTGAGGAGGCACAAACCAGGATCCGTGCATGTCAGAAACCACCCTGCTGAGCCACATTCTTGATTTCCGTCAGTGGCCTAACCAAACACAGAAACAGGCCACAGGCCACTTGCTCTTCGGCCTCAGCGGCTAGACTTCCACCGTCACTCAAGTCTGCATCCATCTGTGTGACTATCATGGAAAGAGTCCTGGATTTATGACTGCAATTATAGTTGTAAGTCATGACGGTCATTGTGTGAGTCATCAGATGATCACATTCGATTTTATAATCTTTTTTTATGATGGTCACTAAGTGAATATTGTGGTATTAAGTAAACCCTTTGTTCGCTGCCCAACAAAGATCCTTGTTATGGTGAAGAGCGACCCCTGGTGGCCCTGATACAGGGATGATGAAATTTTACTGTCTCATTCTTGGCCTGTTCGGCCCAGACTAGGTAGGGCCCTCGCAGGCAGGGGCCCGTGTTTCTGTTACAGGGAAATTCACCGGAAAAGGAAGGGAGACTCAAATGGCCATTTCTAGCTTGTTCACTGTCATCAGTGAGCGACACCCTTTGAGATTTGAACCTGTGGCATGATGGCTAAGAAAACAGCCCAGTAGATACATCGGTCCAGGTTCGAATCTCAAAGGGTGTCGCTCACTGATGACAGTGAGCAATCTAGAAATGGCTATTTGTCTCTCTCGCTCCCTTTTCCGGTGAATTTTCCTGTAGCAAAGGCATCCTTCTACAGATCCCGGCCTTTCCCAGCTCACCTGGAGGCCTGCAGGGCTGAGGCCTTAAGGTCGGCTGAGACATGCGAGAAGTAGTGGCTGAGGAAAACCCTGCGTTGCAGGAGCAGGAAGACGAAGCAGATGCTGTCCCAGATGATGCCGGCTTCCTCCATAGGCAGCACGCAGCCCTGGCTCTTGTCCACATCCTTGGCTGGCAAAGAAGGGGGGAGGGGCTCAGATGGGGAGCACAGCAGGAGGGGACCCCCAGCCCCTCCCCACACCTCAGGGCCCACACATGACCGCCCCCTCAGCAGCTCTCCGTCAGTGGGGACTCGGGGGTCTTCCACATTCCTAGCCAGCCGTCAGAGGAGAGGAGGTTGTCCCCGTTCCACTCCAATGGATCCCTCTCTACCAGCTCAGCAGATCAAAAATGCCATCCGGTGCAAAACAGATCTTTCATTCAATGTTTTGTTTTGTTTTTTAATGATTGAATACGCAAGTCCACTCAAACTGACTAGAAATAACAGAAGCCGAAAGGTCAAGTTTTGTGCATTGTTTATGCAACACATTAAATGATAACCTTGAATAAACATGCTAAAAAGGCTATCTATGTAATATGGGGCCAAAGTAAACCAAACCTTGCTTGGCTAAATCTGGCTGGCTGAATCTCACTAAAAAGTGAGGTGTGTCTTGGCTTCTCTCCAAAGTCTTTTCCATACAAGCAACTTCTAGCAAATTTCTGGAGTTCCCCAACTGTCACTGTGCCAAAGCGACAGCAACCTGGACAGGACGTCTGTCGCTTCGGTGCCAGTTGGGTGATGCCGCGGAGACGTCACAGTCATCAGTGGAAAAAGAGCACAGCTACGGACCCCTTCTGTCCTCCCTCCAGGTATACCACCATCGGCCCTGGGGAAGGGAAGCTCTTAAGGGGGCCCCCCCTCTGATGCTGCTGCAGCTGCGTGGATGTCAACAGCAGATACTCACGATCGTAGTAGCCCTTGACTGTGCAGGCCAGGCTGAAGAGCTGAATGACCCAGCAGAAGTTGTTCTGCATTTGCTGGACGAAGACACAGGAGAGGAGCTGCAGAAATGGAAAGGGGGTTATGCCCCATCCAGAAGGAGCTGTCTGCATTCCGGCCAAAGACCCACATTTTGAAATGAATGGCCTGGACTCGACATCCTTTAGCCTGATGGAAGTGAAGGGTGTGCAGAGAACTGAAGTCCTACCGAGAGCATATTCTTGGCAATGATCACCGTCACATTGTAAAGAATCAGGCAGTCCCACAGGATGAGCTGGGCACGCAGGGACCAGCGCAACATGGCGGTGCCAAAGAGCAGCAGGTAAAAGCAGGCCATCAGGTAGCCCAGGCCAAAGATGCTGATGCGATTGGCCCCAGCAATGAAGACGATGACCAAGACGAACCAGAAGAGGTAGCGGAACACACACACCTTGACCATGTCTAGGTAGGACCTGGCAAGCAGGAAAAAGGGAGAGAGAAAATGGAGACTATAAGAAGACGCTAGACAAATCGAACCAAGGATCCAGCAAAAGTCATTGATCTCTGATGGTTCTCAATCGATTTAATCCCAGCTGTAAGGGATCTAAATGTAGTGCCGGCTCAAAAACCCTTCCTTATCCTTAACTAGGATTAAATCATCCTAGCTAGCATGAAGTGAGCTAGGAAAAGCCACCCAGGGACAAAACATGGCCAATACTAGCCCAAGAAGGGGGCCGTCCTGCTCTCACCTGCAGTTGACAAAATTGGGCACTGGGTTTGGCTGCCCCTGCAGGGGCTCCAGCTGCTCCCGGTTGTCACCAGCCGATTGCACCCATTCCTCCGTTTGTTCATTGGCAAAAACCTTCCACTGCTGAGATGCGCAAAGCAGCAAGAGAAAGTCACCTGCAGGAAGCAACACATTTTTAATGGCCATCACACCCAAAGGCTGTCTCCGCTTTTGGAGAGGGGAAAGAGCCCACAGGGCTCCTCTCTGCAACTGATACAACCTGTATACTGCAGCTTGGCAGGGTGTGTGTGTGAGAGAGAGAGACACAATCACAGATTATGTTCAAGAAGTGGACCTGGTCCCCAAGGGGAAGTGTCCAAACTGTCATTCAAAGGGGCAAGATTGGCAACGGCTTCAACCCTCTCGGGAGCTGTCCCTGGTGCTGAACGTGACTCATTCCTGAATTAAGGGCGAGGCGCAGAGAGGATCATTGAGGAAGGTTTTAATCACTCCAATCAAGTAGAGAAATCTTACACCCTTTCCAAATTGGGACAGTCTTTCTTTGCTTGTCCTGCCACTATTATTACATAGTAAGGACAGCAACAAGGCTAGAGGGGATATTGGGTTTTGTGTTTGGGATTTTATTCCTTTGAGCCAGCCAGAGTCACTGTAAGTGGATTGGATGGCCATATACATTTCTTTAATAAATAAAAATATAAATGAATGAAAACTTCCACCAGGTTTTCCACCACAAGAGGGCTGTTTCCAGGTACTTACTCATGAGATTGATCGAATTGGGCTTCATGAAGAAGTCAGGGAAGTACATCCATTTGATGAGAACAGAGGTAATGGGAAGGGTGGAACTCCACCTCCAGGGGTAATCTAGACAGGTAAAAAGCAAAAACGTGATGGTGTCTTGGGGAAAGCGCCCGGATCCGGAGCCCAGCAGCCCTCCCCTCCCCATTTCAGGATCTCCCCTCCTCCATGGCTTCTCCTTTTTGAAGGAAGGCCATGGGAACAGACCAGCAGTGTGGTGACGGTGCATTTTTGAGCAGCAGCGATCTTCCCTTCCAGGGAGTTGTAAAATTCTCACTTAAAGCCTAATCGATGGCTGCCGCTGGATCTTGGCGCAGGAGAGTCAACAGTTTAGCCACGAATGGCTCCCCCTGTGTGTCCTACGTTTTGTGATGGTCTGCTGGTTTGAGGAGAAGGGTTTTTTTATGAGGCACCTGGTATTTTTTTCTGAGTACACTGAAAGAAAACCAGGTGCCTCTTAAAAAAATAATAGCTTGATAGATTCCCTGGTACAAGCCAACAAAAAGGGAGACCGTGTGGCTCAGACATTAGCCTCACATGTTATCCATGTTATCCTCACATGTTATCAAATTCCATTCAGGGTCTGCCTCGTTGATGAAAGCTATAAGCGAGACTCCCTTTCTTTCTTTCCCGGTTTGTAAAACTTCTTCCTGTTATAAACAATTCTTCCTGTGTCCACATCTTTCCATTATGTAGAATTTCCTAAATTTCTACTATCCCTAAGTCAGGCCTTTTCTAACCTAAAATGTCTCAGATATTGCAAACCTTTCTCAGTGAGGAACTGCCCACTGAGTGTTTGGCATGACTTTTTTCTGGTTAAATGATGCCATTCAGATGCAAGGATCAGAATGGCATTTGGTATAACAACCGTGGTTGGTTGCTTTGCTTGTTGTTGTACTTGGCTTTCTGTGCATTTCACAGAGGCAACTTGTTATGACCTCCATCAATGGCCCTACGGGGACGGAATAGTAGTCGAAAGCACTTGTTCTACTTGGAAAGGAAGACTGCAGCAACAGTTGGCTGCTCCCTAGGTTGGGGTCTCACCAATGCAGAGAACTGGAGGAATCCCAACACAGAGAAGGTACTGGAAGATGAAGAAGAGAGCCAGGAAGAGACAGTATTTGGGCCAGAGTTTAGCAATGGCTTGACGCCGCCTCCGGGTCAAGATGACAACCAGCCAGCATCCATGGAAGATCACCATGAAGTTCATGCGCTGGCCAATCACGTTCACTGTCACTAGAAAGCAAATCTGGAGAAAGAGAAGGGAAAGAAGTCAAGGAAGAGGGTGCCCTGGAGAACTTTCACTTGGTGACATCTTGGGAGATGAAGAAGAAATCTCTACTCTGACATCAAGGATTGTCCCAATACTTAAGAAGTCTCTCTTCTCTTGGCCAAATACCACACCTCTTTCTTTTATTCATTACTACAAAAGCTCCACCCCTTTTTCATATGCCTTGATATTATTGCTCCAGGCACTCCTGCTATCTTATCTTACTGGCCAAACCTTTACTTCTTCACTGTACACAACTTAGGTAGCATCTTCTCTTCATCCCAGTCAGCATGGTCCAGCTCACCTCAAGGCCAAATTTGTAGAAGAAGTAGTTGATGAAGTACTTGATGCAGTTCAGCAGGCCTTGATCTAGGTTCTGGCGTGTCACATCTTCAAAGATGGTCTGGGTGAGTGGAGGCACCAGCTGGTGTTTCTTGCGATAGTATTCCTGGCATCGATACACCACCGCTTCAAAAACCAGGAGGACCAGAACTTGCAGATGGTTCTGACGAGGAAGAAGAAGGAGATGACCCAAAGCAACAAGAACAAGAGACAGAGAGCACCTTGCCTTTGTCTCAAATAGGTTCCCGTCCAGATATGATGGGCTACAACTTCCTTCAGGGCTGGAGGAACCTGCTGGGAGAGAATAGCTGATACGCACCTGGATGTAGCCAAGGTTGGGATATCCCTTGCGAATACCAAACCAATTTGCTGGGTCAACGGAACCTTGGTAGAGGGTAGAATTGCTGATCTCCTCTGGCTCGAGGTTGGTGCTGTTGACCAGAGGCTAGAGGCAAGAAAGGAATTATACTGTAATTCAACACATCAGAAGATGTTATGCCATCATCAGAAATCACAATTCTTCCTGGGAGGTTAGAGTAGAAACTCTCGATCTGATCATCAGCCAGCATTTCCCTGGTGGCCGCTATTTCTCCCCTTCCATATCTATTTCTGGAACTGTCTCCCACACATACATCCTGAGGTCCCTCCCACCCACCTTTCCGGGTCTAAGGCTGGGGCACACTTACCCAGCTGCAGTTACTGGCGTACTCTTGTGGGTTGACGATCTTCAACTGATACAGCATCTTGCAGACGATGACGATGCTGGCCCAGATGGTGGAGAGGCAGGAGGCCATGGGACAGAAGCGGCTGAAGGGCACCGCAAAGGCCCACAGCAACACCAGCAGCAAGTTCATCACCGACACCTGGGGAGGGGAGTGGACCAGATGATGCACAACAGCCGGAACTCTGGATTGCGTGTGTGTGGGGTGTGTGTGTGTGCAGGCCGGCAGAGAGTGTTCTGATGAGTTGACCAACCTTCCTTTATTTTTTCCAAAAGTAAAGCCCCTCAAGGGGCAGAAGAGGGGTGAGAGGGTTATCCTGGGGCTGAGGGATGTGTCTAGGTGAGGCTCCCGCAGCCTCAAAGGTGATCTGGGGTTCTGTCTGGCCCAAACCACCTTTGCTCACAATCAGTTACAGCCTCCCTGGGCAAACCAGATCTTTCCCTTTGCTTGCTACTTTCATCAAAATGATCAAAATGGGCTTTGTGTGGCTTAGAGATTCTCCGGCATACAAGATGCCGCAGGCATTAAATTCCTGAGAGGAACCCTTCTGCAGTCTGCATCGCCTGGATCTTGCGCCCCTCCCCCGTGGCTTCCTGAACTGGCATTCCAGAGGCCAAACGGTTCGATACCCGGGTGGCTCCTCACCTAAATCAAGCCCTCCCCTTGTCCTTCAACGGCTCCCCCCCCCCGTTGAGGTTCACTCCTTCTCCTAGGACGCACCTCCTGCAAAGCCACCCAAATGATGTACAGAGCCACCAACTTCAAAATGTGCAGCTCCAGCAGGCGCAGGACGAAGACCTGGATGCAGCCAAGAATGTCCGAGAACCCCTTCCCCAACACTGAGAGGCGCTGCAGCACTAGGCCCCACTTGCTCGGCACGCCCTCTGCGGGAGAGAAAGGAGGAGGAGGAGGAAGAGGTGGGAACATTCGGACTTCATCAAGTCTGGTTCTTTAGAAGGCTTTGCCCTCCCCAACGTCTCCCGTGACAGATAAAGCATGCCTGGAATGGAGCAACTCTCAGTTAGAAGGAAAACCAGGGCTTCCTTCTCTTCCTGGATGGTGTACCCTCTGGCGAGACGGACCTTTGCCTTCCCTGGATACCTTCCTCTTCAGTTTTCTCCCCTTACCTTCGGAAGAGGCATCAGCGCCATCGTCTGGCTCCTGGTCTTCTGCTTTGCCACCTTCAGCCTGGAGCAGCTCCTGGCTCCCGCTGATCTCTCCTTTCCTAAAATCAAGAAGGACACCAACAGGACTTAAAGAGTTTCAAGCCTTTCTGACATTGGAAAGACAGGATTTGGGCAGTGGCCGGGGCTTCCTCCAACCAGCAAATTAACTCAAAGCTGCCTCTGGGAGCCGGGACCTCCCCACCTGGAAACAACGGACACACCCTGGTGAGAGGACACGCTCCAGGTCGGTGATGCGCATGAATGGGCGGTGGAAGTAGTGGAGCTGAAGGATACAGGCCAGCAGGAAGAAGCCTGGGATGAAGATGCTGGAGAAGAGCTCCGAGACACTGAACTGCTCCAAACCGAGGTCACCCAGTCTGGATAAAGAGGAAGGAAGGATCTTCAGCTCATTTTGACCAGACAGGATCGGACCTATGTGCAAATGTCTGCCGAATTGACAAATCAATTTGGAAGCATTCAATTCACTCAAGTCTCTTAAAGTGGAATTGAATGCCCCAATGGCCTACCTGGGAAGAGGGGAGTGTTTTGATCTACTTGAAATCCACAAGAGATTTACCCCAATCCACCCCGACTTAGACAGATCCCAGATCAGGTAAAGAGCCTTCATCCACAGATCGGTGGGGCCTGGAGCTGCAAAGCTGTGGTTCCACTCACTGTTCATCAGTCAAATGGGTGAAGTTCCTCCAGTACATGGGGAAGTCCTCAAACTGGTAGGTGTAAACAGCTATAAGAACCAGCATGGTGTAAGCGACCACAAACCACCAGAAGGCCTTCAAGAGTTTCCGCCAGAGACCATAGTAAACCTGCAGAAGAGGTTGGGAGCAGGGAAGGATAGAGAAAAGCACCTAGTCACTTTCATGCTGTGGTATATCTCATCCCCTCCAGTCTGTTGCACTGGCTGAAGAGACCCCAAGACGTCTCTTGGAACAGCCACCATGATAATTGCCCCATGTGACGGATGGACCTTGTTTACACTCCAGTACCTTTGTTTCAAAGGTAGAAGTGCTCGGGGGGAAATTCTTGTCTTCCCCAATTCCCAGAGGGCTAATTTAATTTAATTTAATTTTAATTTAATTTGATTTATATACCGCCCTCCTCCCGAAGGACTCGGGGCGGTGAACGGCCAATTAAAATACACATACAACAGTTATAAACAAATAAAATACCATATAAATAACAGGCCGATATCAATTCTAAAAAACTGATTAAAATTTAAAACTCTAAACCCTAAAACAAATGGATAAAATGTAATTTTATAATGCTAGGGATCCAGGTGGACCAGTTTGGCTTGAAAGCCACAATGGCTGGGAGCTCTAGGAGCGCATCTGGAGGCAATCAGGATGAGGCAAAAGGTAGATGTTTCGTCCCCTGCTTTCTTCCCCTTCTTTGCACACCCTTGTCCTTTTCAGCCCCTTAAACGGTGAAAACGCCGGCATTTCTCTGCTCTAAGGCCAACCAATCACCTGGAAGAGGGTGAGGAACAGGAGGAAGAGGAACATGTAGACAATTTTGTAGACCACCAGCCGTCCAGCAAAGCTGACCACGATGAACATGCCTGCACAAACTAAGATCCAGAACTTGGCATAGAAGCCCTTCACGTAGCTGCCCAGGACTTTCAGGACACCGTGCTTTGGGTCTGGCTCTGAGGAGAAGAGAGGAGCAGAAAAGTGGGGTTCAGAGTGACCTGGGCTCCAGGGCAGAGCTCAGCCCTCATTCGGTCTAGAAGTGCCGCAACCCAGGTGAACCATCATGCCCAGATGGAAGGGGATGCACTGACTTCAGGCTTAGGAAGTTTAGGAACCCAGCCTGTTGCAGCTTAATCCACAAATGGTGGCTGAGCCAACAAGGACGTGGCTCCTAAGGTCAGGTCAGCATAGCCCTGAAGACCAATCCTGCCCTCCAGGGCGAGTTAAGACAAGGTTTACGAATCATCTGGACAGAATTCTTTGCCGGTCCAAATGCTGGGCTGTCAGGAGGTCACAAATAAATCCTCCGCAAATGCAATAATGCACATGAATATCCATTTGGCAGATGAAATGGATGGGGAGGGCCCATTAAGTCCCACTAAGGTCAGATCTTTAAAAGTTAAAAAGTACATTATTCTTTACTGGATCTGCTTCTCAGCCACGTTTCTGGAGCCTCGATACTCACCCGCCTCAATAACGGTCACCTCAATCAGGGGGGCAGAAAGGGGTTTCTTTTTCAGCAGCTTCTCCTTCACAAATTGTCGCACCAGAAGCCAAAAGGTCAAGGTGTAAAGGAGCTGTGGGGAAGGAGGAGTGGAGGAACAGAGGTCAGAGCAACTCAGCCGAGCCCTGGGCCAAAAGCGGCGGGCCAGGGAGGCCAGGGGTGACCCCTTAAGCAGCAGAACCGAAGGAGCTCCGTTCCCCCCGGAGCTGCTTCTCTAAGCCCGAGGACTCCTGGGAGATCCCCACCCCGCCCCCAGTCCCTCCTACGGGTCAAAATTATTTGCCAGCCTGGATTGAAAAATAATACTATGTTAAAATGTATTTACTTATCACCTTTTCATACTTTTTTCTTTTTTAAAATTGTATACTGTGTAAAAAAAATTTCTCCCATAAAAATGAACCTGAAAAGGAAAGGGCATACGCTGAAAGTCAGCCCCCTTCGCTCGTGCCCTTTCGGTCGGCAAACCGAGGGTCACTTTCAGCCACGCACAGCCGCCCCTTTCGGGCTGGGGAATTCTGAGCATCGAAGCCCCGCATGTTAAGGACGCTGGTGGGGGAACTCCAGAAGTTGAAGAAAGTCAACCACTCAGAAGTTGCTGAGGCTGAGAAGGGCTGAGGGGGATCACAAGGATGGGCGAGTGGGCAAGAGCCTCAACCGGGACAGAAAGAGAGCAGGAAGAAAAAACCGGCATGGTGGTAAAAGGGGAATCTGCACCCGTGCAGGCACCCAGGGGGGTCAAGCTGGGCTGAGGGACTGACCCTACCTTGGCCCCCAGGTCCAGGCAGGGGTATGGAGGGCGCACCAGCCCCAGCTGCTCCAGGGGCATGAAGCCGACCTTGGTGGGCAGCTCAGCCTCCAGGTCCATCCCCCACACGTACTGCAGGCTGCAGAGGGCGATGCCGTAGAGAAGGATGAAGGGCGAGCAGAGCATGGCAAAGTGGTGCCTGTTGCGCACGATCCAGATGAGGCACGCCCAGAGCAGCAGCACGAAGGTCAGCCAGCTGTGGTAGGTGATGCTCCACACCTGGAAAGAGCAGTCAACCCCCAGAGTGAGCAGGCTGGGAGGCGCTTCTCTTTATATATCACAAAATAATCATAGATCTCTACAGATGTACAGGCACTCTCGCAGATGGCACAGGGTCTCCGGCTTCTGAGTGACTGGTGCGCTTCTCAATGAGTCTAAGAGAGTCCAGGGTGGTTGCTCCAACTCATCACGTGATTGCGTTGTGTTAAATTATCCTACAGCAGAAGGACGGTTCTATTTCACTTTAGCAGGGGGTTGGACTAGATGACCTGCAGGGTCCCTTCCAACTCTGTTATTCTGTTGTATCTGCTTTTGGAACTACCAAGGATCCCAGCTGTGATACGAGACCAGAATGACGTGTTGGGCCAAGAAGGCGGGAGTCCAGGGCTGGCCAACCGGATTGGGGATGGTGTCGTTCCCCTCCCACACACTTCCCCCCCCAAAAAGGTTAAATCTTCGCTGCTGCCAGGGCACTTCTTTAGTGTGCTGTATTCCAAGAGCCACCCCTCCCTGGCAACACCCGCTGCGTTCCATCCGGAGCGCCACGCTCGCTCACCATCATGGCGATGAGGGCGCAAACGTAGCTCTGCTTCATGACGACGTGGCCCAAGGAATGAAGTAGCTGCAGCTTCTCCTGGGGACGCCGGTGCTTCTGGGTGGCTGCGGAGGAGGGATTCTTTTAGGCCGCGGCCCAGGGCCCCCCTCAAACGACCCGGCTGAAGGGCGGGGAGAGAGGGGAGCACAACTGGATCCTTCGGGACGAGGGTGGTATATAAATCGAAAAATAAAATAAAATAAAATAAGCTGCAGGGCAGTCCTGCTGCAGCGCCTCACCTGAGCGATCGGTTCCCTCAGCTTCACGGACCGCGAGGTCCTCTGCCCCAGAAGCCTCCGAGTCCTGGACCAGCATCGGCTGTAAACATTGCACAAAGTGAATCAGCGGAGAAAACCTCAAAGCAGCCCGAACTCGGACACACCCCAGCAGGCACCTCTGAGCCTGGAAGCATCGAGAGACACGTCTGGAAGGAGCCGCCTCCGTTCACCCCCGTCTGGGTGGACCTCCCCCTTTGAACGAGGCCATGCCATGATCTGGACCTTCAGTCCAAGATGGCAGAGCCATCTCCACCAGCTTCTGCTGCTCTTCGCTCGGGCTGCTTCCTTGTTGGTGCTGAAGAGAGTCTAACCCCGCAATCTCGGCCCTCTGTCTTTGCTGACCTCGCCTCTGGTCTGAGTGAGGGGACTTGGCGACTGGAGCAAAGCCCACCCCCTTCCCCTCACCTTGGCATCTTCGGGCAGGTGGTCTTGGTCCTGTGGTTGGTTTTCCAGCTCCAGAAGCTCTGAAGTTGAAGACTCGGAATCTCTCTGTTATTTTTTTAATGGTTTAAAAGGGGAGGGGGAGAGGAGGAATGTCACATGCCCGATTATTTCCAGTGTGCTGATCCTCCTCCTCACCTCAATTACCGAGGCCCTGAAAGCCTCCCAGAGATACTAAGGACTGACCTGCCCAGAGGAGCCCAGCCTTCGGAGCTTCACCAAGGTGGCCAAAACGTAATAGAGCAGCAGGAGGATGCCTGGATTAGCGTACACAGGCCAGGGGTGGCTGACATCCAGCAGCAGCTTGTTGGGCTGGTCACAGCCTACAGGGAGAATAATGGCCTTCAGCCCAAATAATCTGCAGGAGAGATTAAGAAACGCAGCATTCAGACCCGGATACGGTTCCCGAAAGTCCCCTTGTTGCTGCCCAGCTACTCTTTTTTTTCTTCCATAGACCCACAGACCATGGGACCTCCAAGGTGCAAAGAAAGGAAGAACATGAGCCTCCTACTAGCAAGCGACCCTTTTCCAGCCACGTGCTCTTCTGTGTCCCTCAAGGCCGCTCTGGAATACCGTCCCGGCTGCCTCTGTCGGGCACGCTGTCCGAGCCCCAGAAGCCCCCGTTAGGACTGCAGAGGGGGGGAAGGGAAGCTTCCCTCCCCGCCCCGAAAGGGCTTTTTCATTGGAAATTTGGAAAATTAACCCCAAGGGCAGCAAACACCTGCCGCTGTTCACGGCCAGGAGGTCCAGGGCGGCTCTTGAAAGGCGCCTCTTGTCGGCTCACCTAGGAGGGGCCTGGAGTCAGGCTAGCACGACACCGCCAAAGCCCCAGAGTCAGGAAAGGGAGGGGAGGCGCCCTTGGCCACTCAGCTGCCATAGGGGCTTG
>JANHFO010001992.1:112831-123691 GCA_032468095.1 Pareas carinatus | reverse complement strand
TATAATGGAAGGAGGAAGCCTGAGAGTTCACAAGGTTAATGCTGTATGGAATGAAACTATGGTTGAACCTGGATGTTTAGTATGCTAAATTATTAATTAGATTTTTCCTTTGTTACTTCTATCTTTCTTTTGTGTATATCCTGTAGTTCTTCTTAGTGGACTTAAGTGCATATTTTCACTTTCTTGTGGTGCTGCTCAGTTTGTCGTCTCCTTTGAAAGCTGGTTCTAAATATCATTTTTATTCTTGTCCCCCATAACTTTCCTTCTGTTGCAATTCAGTAAGAAGTAAGGAAACTTTTATCCATTCCATGGTGACAATATTTTCTTTTCCAAAATCTCTCAGGCAACAAACTCCTATCCTATTTCAAGAGCACATGGCTTTGTTAAAGACAAAACTTTGTGCAATTGATTTGTTACACTGGATTAAAGAAAGAAGACGGAAATTTTCTTTCAGTTCTTTACAGACCAATTCCTTCGTTCTGCACGTTCACCATCCAGCATTTTTTCTATTCTGCATCTCCAACTAATCGGCTTCTATCTTACTCTCCCTATCCTAACCAAAAAGAAGCTACCAATCCCCTTGTTTATTTTTAGGCAGCAAAATAACAGAATTAGAAGAACAATTTGCATTCAGTAACAATCCAAATCATCAAGAGGAACTGCTGCAGAGAAGGAAGTAGAAGCTTATCCTTCTTGACTAGCATAAACTTTTTGGTTACTGAGGTGACGCATAATTTGTGGCCTTCCTGGCAGTAATTTCTTTTACATATACTGTTTAAAAGTCTTGTTTTCAAACAGGTATCATCATTTAATATATTTGAAACATTATAGGCTATTCTATTTTCATTGCATATTTTCCTGTTTATTACCTTTTTTTTAATCTAAGCAAAATGTATCCTCCCAAGAATACTTGTAACTGCAGTATAAATCATTGGTTTAATATGTTTTCCAAAGTGGTAGTAAAATTTAAATCCAGGCTGTCATTTTTATTTTACAGCTGCTGGTGCTTGAGGCCTTTCTCGCAAATGAAGAGATCTATGCAGGCATAGACAAGACACACTGTGTCTGTGGAGATATGACTCGGAATAACGAGAATATCATTTTTTGCAACAATAAACAGAGGTTTTGCTGTGAATTAATAGAATTAATATTTAATAAAATTTCATATTTTATTTTGTTTGCAAAGCTTCTGTCTCATGCTGTCCATTGCTCAGCTCAGCTGACAGACTATATAAATTTGATGCTTTCTTTGGAACTATCTGATCAAAGAGCATCCATTTTATTTGCCTTTCAAAACCCATAAATATTGTTTTGAGGGGTTTGTTCAAATCAAAGGGTGTATCCAAACTCACTTGTCATTCTGTCTTGCATGTGTATGCTACTACTACAGAATGCTAGAGATTTTCAAATCAGCAATGTACGTTCTGTTCACAATCACTAATGAAAATGTGGTTTATTTCTAGAATCTAGTGCACATCCAGTAAAACAAAAGCACCTTTTATCCTAAGTTAATTAGTTCATTATATACAAGATGCATCATTCTTTTAAAAGAAGGCAATGAATCTCAAGTGCATTTGCAAAGATAGCTATTGGTAATAAATTAAACTGAATTAGAAGAAATTTTTTTAAAGTATTGATTTTGATGAAAATTGTATTTAGGAAGATTAATAATTTTAAATTTGTGATAACTGCTCATACCAGGTTTTCATTCTGTATGGAAAAAATAGCTATCGTTTTGTAAATAAAAAAGGAAATTTTTCATTGTGGCACTTTTATCTGTTACTACAACAATAAGAGAACTGATGCAGTTAATCACAGATTTTTTTGCAGTTGTTAAGAGAAGGAAAAAAACCCTCATCTATCTCAGCTCCTGATGTTCATGTTTTCTAAAATACTTACCCATGAGGTGGATCTGTTCCTTACTGTTAGTGATGTGTTTTAATTCCAGAATGGATTTGCTTTAAGTTCATACATTCTAGTTTTCCTAGATGCCTAGATGGCAGATGCTCACAGCAGCTGACATCATGTTTGAATCTTCATCCAGTATAACTGCTTTTCAGAAAAATGAGCTATTATTTAAAGCTAAATATTCTGGAGTATACCACATGTGTGTATTTGACTTTATTGGCTTGGAGTGTATTTAACAATATATTATCTTTTGTGTGCTTAATTTTTGTAAATTTTAGGAAGGATAAAAGTCTTCAAGAAAGAATTCAAAGAATTCAAATCCTTTTTTTTAAATAATACTCTTCCTTGATGAAGGGGGAAGGACTGAAATTCAATCAGTGAAAATGTCAAAACTAGGCGCTCTACTGTAGAATCAAGACATAACAGGGTCAAAGTTTAAAACACATTTTCTAAATTTAAGTTGCTTAGCAGAAAAGGGGCTGGGGACGGACCTACTTTTTGTAACTGATTTTTGTTTTTCCAAGAAAAAAGCAAAATATGTGTAGTGTAGTTTTTATGTGCCCAGTTACAATTTGGCCAAATTATGTATTTTAGAAGCATATGAAAGAATGGTGGTAGAAGACCAATAATATGGGGAACACTGGAGGGTATATGAACGAATGATCAGAAACAAACAGCAATTTCAAACATCTCAAGTCTGCTTTGTTCCAGTCTGTCAAGTGGATGTATAAGGGTAATTTTATGAAAGAATTGCCTTCAATGAAACAAGATTTGAATTTGCAAAGGGGAAAACCAGGTTTCTTTCTTGGACTGCAAGAACATTTACTGTGGAAATATTGAATTACAAACTTCTTTTATGGGCACTGTAACAGGTTTATCATTTGATGAAACAATACAATGAAATGTTAGATATTTCAGGAAGAGCACAGTTGAAAACAATTGTAAACGGAGCACTTTTTTCATACAGGAAAATAATAAATCACTTTTTATTTCCTCTTGATAGTTTGTTTTAATTGCTTTTCTCAAACTGAACTTACATCCGGTACTCAAAAGAAAGCATCCATTGTTAGCTTTTTAAATGCAAGATGGAAATGAGAACTTAGTAGAGGTAGTCCTCGACTTACAACCTGAAAGAAATGACTTATGGCTGTTTTTCACATTTATGATCATTGCATTGATCCTTATGATGACATGATGAAAATTCATGCTTGACAACTGGCTCATATTTCTAATGGTTATAGTATCCTAGGGTTATATGAGACAATCTGACTATCATAGTTAACAAGGAAGCCACTTAACAACCATATTTATAAATTAACAACTGAAATTGTTCACTTAACTGTGGCAAGAAAGGTCGTAAAATGAGGCAAAACTCACTTAACAACTGTTTTGCTCCTGGCGGAAATTAAATCTGTTTAATGCAGGAAAACGTCTGGTTAAATTTACCTATGATCAGTTCCATACTGCATACTAAAAAGAAAAAAAAGCAAAAGTTGCTCAATGTGCTATAGGAAATGATGAAATTTGCATATGTCGGCATTTTACAGATAAAATTGGCCACATCTATTCATACTTATAAATACCTGCTTTTTTAAGAACGTAAGATCTTGATTGTTTCATTATTAAGGGTCTTTATAATTGAACTACTTCTGGTTGCTATATGAACAGTCAGGTTTTTTAATGCATATTTTGGGCTACTAAAATATGAACAAAAGGAACAGATTTAGTGTTTTCTGGAAATTTTATTCCTACCTTTTTGGTAGTCCTAAAAGCATGTGTTTCCTTGACCTCTGATCTGTATGGGTTTTAAAAAAATTTTTTACAATGCCTTTATTATTTTTTGAAATAATTCAAGGAAGTGAACACACTTCATGCTCCTTTCTCCTCTTATTTTTCCCAAAACAACAGAGCTAAGTTGGCCTGAGACAGAGTGAATGGCCCATAATCACCTGATGCCTAAGGTTGGACTAGAATTCAGAGGTTCCTGATTTCTAGCCTGGTGCTTTAACTATTAGACAAAACTGACTCAACTTCCCAGTTTAACACACCCTTTGTACTCCTTAGCAGGTTTCCATCTAAGTACTGAGCTGGTCCAAGCCTGCTTAGCATTTGCCATCAGACAAGTTGTTAAGCTTACTTTTGCCTGCTATCTTGAAAGTGGCCATTGCTTACAATAGTTTCTCTACTGCAATTTTTACCATGATATGTAGAAAAAATTGCCATCTACATTCTGTATGATCAAACCACAACGACAGGGACTGGTTTAAAAGCTAGCAACTATAATTATTTAAATATGGCTAGCAATAGTTTGCATTCATTTAATTTGCAAGGTTTCATCATGTACTGACTTCTGAAACAGAGTAATGCATGTTAGACTAATTGTAATAATGTACTTTGAATGATTATCTTGCTATTAAAGAGAAAGGAAAATCAGTGCATCCTTTAAAAATGTCCAAAAGATAGACTAAGGACATGGGTTGACAAAATCAAAACTGAATCAAACATGCACTGATCCAAAGAGACTTCTGTAATATATTTATCCACTTAACTACAAAAAGGCCCATCAGAGGATGTTTTTCAAGGTTGTGTTCCACAAATAAATTACTGTCAGCTTACCAAGTAGACCAGAGAGGAAACCCTATGAGCTAATTCTGCTCTAATGTAAGACTACATTAACTGAATCTTGCAAGACTTAAAATACAAATCTTCCATCATCTCTTTTTACTTCCAAATAAGTTTCGGTAGATGTTAACTTTTCTTCTTTCCCATTATTGAGTGTTTCCCCTTTTATTTGATGGTTCCCTGTGCTACATCTCTCTCCTCACACCTTCCAAGGTCATTCTTACAATTAAAATTATTGTCAATTGTCATATCACATGTATTCTGTCTCTACAGCTGATTGTATGTGAAAATATATTTTCACCCTATCTTCTTATAGATATCGTTTATTATGTACAGCTAGCATTTCATGGCGGTTAGGAATAATTTAGCCACAGAATTCAAAAAACACAGTTACAGTTACTGTATAAGAGCACAACTAATTTAAAACTGCCATTGTTCTTTAAAAAGCAATTATTTATTATGACCTTGGGTTTCAAAGTTTAGTCAGATAAAGTGAAGTCATCCCAGATTTGTTTTGATTTCTGATATGGAACTTAATTCTTCTGTGGGAAAAAGTGCTGAAATATGTAAGATACCCAACAGTGTCTATTTTTTTCTTGGAAATACAGTGGAAAACTTTCCTAATATATCACCAGTTTCCTGAACAATTTCCCTGGATAAGATAGGCATAGGACTATTATGCATTATTTTTCAAATGTTATGGAAAGGCAGAAGAAACTGGCATTGCTAATTTTCCCACATCCATGCCAATCTGAAATGTAGGTGCTATTACAATTTTAAATCTGTCAGAAATCTTTTTAACAGAAATGATCAAGATCAAATTCGAGTGGAAAGCAATGAGGAACACCCATTTACTGTGTTTTTTTATAGAAATGACCTTCACCTTTTTTATTATTAAAAAGTTTTATAAACACATACAAAGTAAAAAGGATAAAACAAATGGCAACCTTGAATACTTTTTTCCTCCTCTCCCCTCTCCTCCTCACCTACCTCCACACTCTCACCCCACTCCCTCTACCCCCCCCCGACTTCCCAGAGCAAAAAACAGAACATGGCGTATTACAAACACAAGCTAAATTATACTAATAATCTGTAAAAAAAACCCTCCTATTCATTCTAATCTTAACTCTTCTTTTTTATCCAACATCTCCATATTTATCAGCTTTTCATTAAATTTGTAATAAACCAAAGATCATACACCCTGTATTCCCACTTATCTTAAATTACCTTCATACATTTCTTATTTATGCTTAAATTTATATTATCAGCTTTTCATTGAATTTGTAATAAACCAGAAATCATACACCATCTATTTCCTATTTTCTTAAATTACCTCCATACATTTCATGCTTATACTTAAATTTATAATAAACTAACGATCATATAGCACCTCCAGTTCTATATCCTTAGGTTACATTTATATATTTCATTCACATTCTTAAATTCACCTTTCTTAAGAGAATGGAAGATGTATGTCTGAATTGTGTCTCATAGCCAGATCTTTTTTTTTGATAAAACAATGTCTATAAAAACAAAACATTGCGATATTTACTCTCAAAGCTTTACAACAGAGGGAAATAGAGTCTTTATGCTTAATTTGGGCCATTTGTTTTGGGTGTTGGGAAAAACATATCTCTATACAAAACAAGAGTCTTCACTCTGGATTTATAATCTTTCTTTTTAGCATACACCAAGTGATAGAGGAGACTACAAAGGCATTCATGATTAGAATCTTCCCTTTAAAGTCTCTTAGGAATGAATTTATTTACAAGGGGGAAAAAAGAAAGTAAAATTGTCATCCTTCACACCCACACAACCACCTGAAAACCTATTTTTCCTATTCTGCCAAATGTAATAAATATAGAGACAGCAGATGGCTATTTATCGTAGCTGTCATACTTACAGGCAAATAGGGACAGAACACCATCAGCTCCTGACAGATCTGAAGCCTGAAATCTCTAAAACTCCTATTTTGCAGGACATATTCAATAAGATCCAATCATCCATTACCATGCTGTTTGAACAGAGGTAGTTGTTGTGTTTATCGAAGCAGCACAATACAATGAACTTTCTGCTCTTCCTCACTCCCCCCCAAAAAAGAATACACAGAACTACAGCGTTTCCCCAAAAATAAGACACTGTCTTATAATAATTTTTGCTCCCAAAGATGCGCTAGGTCTTATTTTCAGGGGAGGTCTTATTTTTCCACCGAGAACTACCCGTCTGCTCCAGCTGCACTGGAGGGGAGGCCTTATCATCGGGGAGGTCTTATTTTCGGGGGATGCCTTATATTTCAGCGAGAGGCAAAACTGTAAGTAGGTCTTATTTTCGGAGGATGTCTTACTTTCGGGGAAACAGGGTAGTTATGCAGATACAGGCTACATGTGAGACAAATGACAAATTTGTTGATTGTAATGTGTTTTTAAAAAAGGCCCCAACGTGTTTGTTGAGGCAGTTTTTAGAAAGCAAAGTAACGAAAACACACAATAGCCACAACAAACTGAAGTAAACCAGGATAACAAATTTCCATCTCCAGCTTCAGTCAGTGAGTAGATAATAATGACTCCAACATACACATACTGGTTTGCACACCACACAAAGATCAGTGACTACTTTACTGTTGTGTAAAATCTGCCTGTATGTCTAGTTTACGGTTCAGTCTTTCGGAGAAATTCACGAAACTGAGTTATACGAATGGGTAGATCGATACGTGTCTCCGATACGATAGGGCGGACCTACGCACTTTGCACGTTAAGGCTCGGGAGAGACCGATTCAACCGATGCGTTCTACGCTTGCCTCTCCTTTGTGCTCCAATAGGGAGCGCTGACCGAGGTTTTTTTTTTGCACACACGCCCCCAGAAGGCAACTGCGCTTGCGTACCACCGGAGAACGAAGCGTCGGGAAAGGGGACCGAGGGAATTGTGTCACGCAGGCGCATTGCGTCCCTCCCTCTCGCGAGGGTTGACAGGCAGCTTCTCGCGCGTTGGGCAAGATGGCGGCCTTCCGAGAGAGGTTCACGTTGTGCGGCTTGCCCGGGACTCCCCCTCAGGCGCCTCTGGGGCTGGAGCCCGACGCGGACCGGGTGCTTCTCACGGACCGAGGCCGGACGGTGACGCTGTACAAGGTAAAAGGCAGGCCGCTTTTTTTTCCGCGAGAGGGCCCGATGCCTGGGCTCTGCGGCGAGCGAGGTAGGGACGCGGTCGCCCGGTGCAGCAGGAGGGGCGCGGAAACCCGGGCGGTTCCGCAGCGGCCGAGCGGGAGGATTTTCGGTGACCTTCCGCGGCCGGAATGCGGCGCCTTCGCCCCTTTTAACTCGGGTAAGAGAAACCCGGGCTCTCGGTGCCGCAGCCTCGTGCTTTGGAAAGCGGGGTCCCCGCGATGGGGTCCCCGCAGGGGCGGAGGAGGCTTCCGTGTCCGGTCACCGTGGAGTACCCGAAGCCAAATCTGCTATGACCCTGTTAAATCTCGACACGTGGGTGGTATTTCTTTTGAGGTTCCTTGGGTGCCTTTCTCAACCGGTTCCCACGTGAAGTGACAACTTGCAGCCACTTCTCTTGGGAAGTCCTCACCTTGTGCCAGGCGCCAGTTCGTGGAACACTACCCTGCATTCTGGCACATACAGGGATACCATTTATTCTGATTTTTAAAACTTTTAAAGGACGTTTTAGTATTGTTTTTGAGCAGTATTATAAGGCTTTTCGCATAAACAAGGTTAGACTCAGCTAGGAAATCTGAAAACGTTACCCCAGTTCTGCACGCTCTGGTTTTTCCAGACTTGAGAATACCAGTCTTAGTTTTAACACATGGGTGGTAAGTCTGTGGCTTCCTGCCCTTTCCTTGTAAGCACTAGAAACTTCCGGACGGCTTTTGCTCCAGTTCAGTTGCATATTTTTGCACAACTTTGTGGGCCAAAATACCTGGAGATCCCACTGTGTTAGCGTTAAAATTGACTTAATATACGTTAGAAAATCCGACAAACCCTGACAGCGTTAGCTTTTTTTATATTCGTTGCACTGTTATCTCAAACCATAGAAATAACTTTGCATTATTGCAATTACATTGTGGATTTTAGACAATCCCCATACTGCTTTGAACCTTTATATGGCTTGCAACAAGAATATTTGAAGGATATCTACCCGGCTAATATATTAAGATCCGCCTTAAACTGTATCATGAGGCTGCAGAACGTATACCACCTATTCTATAATTCACCTATTTCAGTAGGGATCAGTAAAAGAAAATCAAACATCTGACAGTATTTTCTTAATGATTGATATTTTGGACATCACAGCAGATACACAGGTTGGTTGATTTATTGCACACTGAAAGACTAGGTGATTCAGACTGAATTTGTGAAGTAACATTTAAGATATATTTATCTTCATGAGATTTGGTACTGTCAAACAATACTAGAGATATTACAAAGAGATTGTTCCTATATTAAGTTATTCTATGTCACTTGTCAAGTACAGGTAGTCCTCAACTTACAACCATTTGTTTAGTGACCCTTTGAAGTTACAATGGCACTGAAAAAAGTGACTTATAACTGTTTTTCACACTTACAGTGGTTGCAGCTTCTGTGTGATCAAGTGATTAAAATTTGAACCCTTGACAACTGGCATGTATTTATGACAGTTGCATATCCCAGGATCATGTGATCACCTTTTGCAACATCCTGACAAACAAATTCAATGGGAAAGCCAGATTCACTTAACAACAAAGTTACTAACTTAATAACTGCAGTAATTTCACTTACAGCTGCGACAAGAAAAGTAATAAAATGGGGCAAAACTCAATTGTCTTGCTGAGCAATGGAAATTTTGAGCTTGATTGTGGTCGTAAGTCGAAGCTTACCTGTATAGCCTTTGCTTACTTTAATCTTCAAACTAGTTTTTGAAACATTGTTTTCTTCAATTAGGCCAGGAATTCTGAACTTTTTTGTGCAGTGGGCCCCTTGTCAGAAAAATGTTTTGAAATGCATAAAATAAAATACATAGACACAGACTGTAATGTAAAGGAAATCAATTTTGTTCAAATATAATTCAAATAGTGAATTTTAAATAGTGGGATTTAACTGAAGTTAACATTTTGGGACTTACTTTGTCTACATTCATGAAAGCTAAAGTTGGCAATGTATGCAATTGAACATGTACTATCTAGCCTAGATATTACAAGCCTCCAAGATACCTGCAACTTTATATCCTTGAAGATTCGGATCCAGACATTAAGTAAAATAATATATCTTATGATTCTTATGATTTAAAAATCCTTGAGAAAATATTTCATGTTTATTCAATCCTTCAAAGAATGCTTAAAATGTGGGTATTAGATTTTTTTTCCTGGTAGCTCCAAATCATGTACTTGAACTCAGAATCATGTGGTATTTTATTCAGATTTCCTTAATGAGTGAAGAATTTACTGAACAGCTCATTTTATTTGAAACTTTCTTTTTTCCAAGGTATCTGATCAAAAGCCACTGGGTTGTTGGTCAGTCAAACAAGGCCAAACAATTACATGTCCAGCCATATGGAACTCTGAAACAGAAGAATTAATCCTTGTTCATGATGACAAGGTATGATTTCTAATCTATATAATTATGGGTTATATAATTCTCTCTGTTTTTCTTAACAAGGTTTTATTGAATCTTATCAGAAGGTAATGATAGGCTTTAAAGTTTGTTTTCATTTTCTGGTACTTTCCCTTTCTAGGGAAGGAGAAAAGGGAAAAGAAAACATGTTGCAGGAATGCTAAATATGTTGTCGATGTTTTCATTAAGTTAATCTTGTGTTCCTTACTAAATGGAATTGAAATTCTAGATAGTGAAACAAAATGTTCACAGGAATGAGTTTTCTAGATGGTGAAGCAAAATGTTCACAGGAATGAGTTCTTTTGCCCAGGAAGTCAATACAAGAAGAAAAAGCAAGACTGCATCCTTATCTTTTTGTCTATCTCATACATTTATGGGACTGTATTTGATTCAGCTCCAGAGTATATGCAGATATATTTCAGTACTTCAGCCAAGTACTTTGATGTGCCATTAATTATTAATCTTAAATATATTAGAATTAGAATTTATTGACCAAGTGTGTCTGGACACACAAGGAATTTGTCTCTGGTGTACATGATCTCAAATGTACATAAAACTACAATTGACTAACAGTGATAATCATAAAGTACATTCATCATGTTATAAAGTACATGTAATTTGAAATTCCAAGGCCCACCAATATGAATTCTTTTAAAAGGTACATTCATTTGTAAAATAATGATCAGAGAACTTCCATTTTATTAATATAAAAGGCACCTATTTAATATAACAAAATTTGAAA
>JANHFO010001992.1:54528-69667 GCA_032468095.1 Pareas carinatus | reverse complement strand
CTTCTCCAGTCTTGCATGTATCGCTCTTGAGAACAGTCTTTCAGATATGCTGAAATTTTAGCCATCTCTGCTAAGTTTGTTACTTTTAGTGTCCACTCTTCAATGGTAGGTAATTGTTCCTTCTTCTAGTACTGTGTTGCAGCTCATGTTTTGATGACCGAACAGAAACTTGAAGCTTGATTGCTATGGTTAAGTCCAACTAATATAGCTAGTAAAATTCTGCTTTGTGCTGATATTAGTTAGTTAATGTTGATCTTATCTTTGGTGTCTCAATATAGATAATGTGATATTTTATTCTTTTCTAACTTTTGTAAAATAGTTTGAGTGCATTGTTAATAGAGGCTTTATAATGTTATAAATGAGCAAATAAATAAAATCTCTAAAATATTCTATTTGCCATTATTGTTTAAATAGTAGCATTTTGCCTCTCTGTCAGCCAGAACCGAGCAGAGCAAATCTGAATAATTTAGTACTTTGGGCAGAAAAAAAAGATGGAATGTTGATGAAAAGTTGAAACTGCTTAGCAATGACAAGCTAGTTCTCAATAGGATAGAATAGGAATATATAGTTAAATCAAGGTACCATATCACAGTTTGGAATAATAAAGCAGATGGTAGAATATTTTACCCTGGAGTGTGGTTATATTCTCCAAGGAATGATACATGCTGAATTATGGTGTGTATATGCTGAATTTTTTTTCCAAATTAAACTTTATTTGGGGAATGTGACACAATTAAGTGAGTCAGATTCCCAGGTGGTATTAATTGTCACAACAGCATTTGTTTTGAAAGATTTTGCTGGTTTAGTTCCTTTGGGGATATGGCGAAGTATTTTTTTTTCCTTTCAAGAAAGTCATTGCCTGTGGCTGGTTTTTGCAAGCAAATGAAACTGTTCTTGCTGGGATTCCCATTTTGAAATGGCATCAAACCTAATAACTAGATTGTAATGATCTGCTTAAGCATAGTTCTGAAAATAGGATAAAAGGAAAGTTCTTTTAGAATAATCCCACCACTTTTTCTGTTCTTTCAGGGGGAAAAAACTCTCAGATTTTCTGACAGGAAATAATAAAGGAGGTCATTATTCTTTTCCTCAATTCCTTAAGTTTTGTTGCCATCATCATCATCATGTATGTGCTATATGATTGTTTCGATATCCTGTTTCTTATCTTGCTAGCCAGGATCAGGTGTAAAGATCACAATCTTTGGTAAACTGAAAATATTTGAAAAGCATAATCCAAGGGCCCAAGTCATCCATAACGTTTAGTATGAACTCTGCATGTGAAAGGTGGGAGTGAGAATGAGCATGTTAGTTTTGCCTCCATCACTATTGTCACTGTCAGCATCTCCCAAGGATGCTGTCGTAAGGTTTTAGAATTCTGCAGGATCTGGTATTTAGCATATTGGGAGAATTAAAATGGATGGAGGAAGTTTTCCTTTGCAGACAGATGTTCTCGGCATATAATACCAAATAAAGAAAAGAGAGCAGAGAATTTAACAGTGTTTCAGTGAGCCCTTCCTTTTCCAAAATTTCCCTAGATTCATTTAGCCCTATGTCATTAGAGACAGTTGATAGTCACACATTTTCTTCCAATATGCTGATTTAAGAGTCTTAGGACATGCTACAGTTAATTTTTCATGGTAAGTCTTCTTGAAAAAAATGGACTACACTTGGGAACTAGTACAAAGTCTATTTTACTTAGAAGTATGTATGAATTTTAAAAGATTACTAAAAACCAAGTCAGCTTTTTGAAAAAAAATAAAGTCTTGGCTTTAACTGATCTTCAATCTTTTTCCAGTGAAGAATCCTACCATGTTTCACTGAAAATAAGCCCTACCCTGAAAATAAACCCTAGTTAAGGCCATCAGCCAGACAGAGGCTATGTCTATTGCAAACAAGCCCGCAGCAAAATAGGCAAAAGGAGCCAGTCCTTCGCTCCACCCAATGAGCACAGTTTCTGTCCATCGCTATCTTGGCGGCAGGCAGAAACAATTCCTAAGGTCGAGGACGGCTATTGATATGTTGACAAATCCAGGACGTTGATCCAAATGCGCAGTTTCTTGTTTGGATCGATATCGTTACCATTCTCACCCATCGACCTAAGGGATTGTTTCTGTCCGTTTTATAGGATGCATACGATGGATTGCTCATCGGGGCGATTCAGGTGGGGTGGGGGAGACACATGAGTGTCTTTCTGCTCAGAGGCTAAAAATCCTGCTTGTATTTTGTGGCTTGTGCTGGGTATCCAGGGTTTCCCTAATGCCCTGAGGCACCCTTATTCCTGACTTGGGAATCCATCCACCTAGCAACTCATAAGATTACTGAACAATTGCTAAGGAGCGCCATTATTGTGCCACAATTATGGTCATTAAACAAGGCAGCCATGTGACATCTAGCTTACACTTGGCTCAACAAGCAAGATTCAAGTACCAGTTGTGGTCATAGGTAGAGGACTACCTGTAGTTGTTAGACTATCAAAGCTTCATATGCTTGCTTCCTTTAGTTTCTGATTGACTATGATTTTGGGGTGTTCAGTGGGACACAAATAAAGGATTTAGGAGCTAAATATATCCCATCATCCCTGAATTCCTACTCCTACATTAAGTAAACAAAAATTAACAATTGATGAAATTGCAATTAAAGTATAAATAGAACAAGGGATGAAACATCCCCTCACACACACATACATCATACCTGTATGTATGCTGGTTTGCCATTCCATGCGAAATACAGATGCTACATACAGTGACTGTCATTGGGTGAGATTTGAAATCTATCTTGAAGCAAGAAAGCTGTAATTTGATCATGCAATAAATAAACTCAGGCTAATATTAAGTCTCTAGTGCAAGCTATATCAAGTTAAATCAAGTCCTCTTATCAACATAATGGTCTCTGGTTTGTTTTGTTTTTCTTATGATTTCATTAAAATGCCTGAAAACTATTTTGTAGTATTTGCTTAAAGGCTATTGTGACTTCCTTAGCAACTATCAAGTGGTAATGCTTCCTATATTTAAAAGAGGGCTATTTCATTAGACCAGTTCTAGACTAGAATCACATGAATGTGATGCTTCACAATGAGTCCTTTACTGAATATATAAAGGAGAATTCTATTCATAAATATAGATTGTAAGGATGACTGTGTACTGCTGACTGAAACAGAGTTATAATTTATTGTATTCATTTATCACATTTATATAACAGTCCATCTCACATTGTGACTCTAATGTTGTTGGCAAAAGGGAGATCTAGAGCATTTCAACTAGTATGTTTTGTCACTTTTCCACAATAAAACATAAGTCCACAACCACCCTATAAGTAAACATTGCAAGGCAAGTAGACGCTTAGATATTTAGTGAAATAGAATTTACTTTGTACCTCTACTTTGCTGACCTCTCCAAGGTTAAATGAATATCACAAGACCATGCCATGTAGCTGGATGGTGAATCTTTAGGTGATATCATAGTCAGGGGATCTGCGTAATCTTAAAATGTGACTTTCTATTGTCCCTGAGGCTTTCTTGCTATTTTTGGTGATGATGACAATGATTTAGAAAGACAGAGTATCATATTGGTTGGGATTGTAAATTGTACAAATATTTAAACCTTGGCAAGAACAAGAAGGAGTAAGAATAGGATAATATCCCCAAAGGAATTTCTATAAGAGAAGGATGCGTGTAAATTTCTAATTTCACTTACCTAATCAGCCTACAAATGTCATGGTAAAATATTTTTCCAACATGTGCCCATGAAGTTTCTTTCATGTCATCTTTGGTTCATGAATATGATAGGGTTAAGTCTCCTTGTGTTGTACTGTGATTGAAGCACTGCTTTTTTCTTTGAACTATTAAAATCCAGTGATAGCTGGAACATTATATCTTGCCACTGATTATCTCTTATACAGAGGCAAGGATCTATAGTGGACAGGGTGACAGCAGCATCTATTTGCCATTTCAAGCGGATGCAGGCATGTTCTTACGGGCTATGTCAAACGTATTTGTTAATGTTCTGCTGTTGCCTTCTAAACAGCTGGATACAACGGTGCTGTGCCAGAGATCTATCCGAATTATACAAGAGTTATGTAATAGTTCTAGACTGCTCAGCTGGCAGTAGTATACGTAAGTCCTTCAATTCTGTGGTCTTGACTGATTGAGAGCATGGCTGAAATTATTAATGAATTAGGATTACAATGATAGTGTAGGATTACAATGACCTGAAATGGCATAATACTAAATTGATGGAAGAAAAATTTGTTCCAAAATGGAACCGAGAACTCTACAACTGCAGCTTTGTTATGCTGCCCTTTGCTTGACCATGATAGCTAATATTTCACCCAGTTAGGTAACAGAAGGGTACAAAGAAGATAAATATAAAGCAGACATCTAGTGCCCCATCTCATTCTTATTTTCCCTTACCGTGTTTCCTCTTCAGAGTGAAATTAAGTGGGAAGCAGCAAAACTGGGCCCTCAAAAAATTAGGTGGATGATACCTTGTTTGATAGGAAGGGAAAAATCTCTGGAAGAAGAAAGAGGCAATAGTGGGATGGTCCACAGGCAATGCTGAAAACTAATGAGTATTTTCAGCATTGTCCTAAAAGCGGAGTTGAGCTGATTTGTACTAGCTACTTGACTCAGCTTCAGAGCAAATGATTCAGCCCTTGTGTGAAGGGATTTCAGATCTTCTGACCCATGTGCATTCATTGACATATTTTATAATTTCTTTCACAATTCTTCTAATTATTAGTCGTTTTAATGAACGGAAAGCTGCGGTCAGTCTCTCCTTCTCACTTTACTGGAATCTATATAAATTTATAACTTCTTTTTTTCTTTTTAGCCATTCTTTGTTTGATTTCTTCCTGTTCTCTCCATTAAGATAAAATTCCCTTTCAGCTGCCAAAATCTTTTCTCTCACTTTCTCTATTTTTTATTGCTTTTTGAGTTTTTTTTTAAAAGGAGGAACTCATTCTCTATTGTTTTTAATTCCATTTTCTATTTTCTTAGACCTTGATAACCTATCTTAGAAATGGTATTGCAATGTTAAGACAGTCTGTTCTCTGTTAAGTGTTAGTTATGTCTGATTTCTTTTTTTAAAAGAGAATTTAAAAATGAGCATCAAGCAGAGTGAATTATTTTCTGCTTTGAGTGTTGTCATCCAATGCAAGAAATTTCCAAATAGGAAAAACTAAGGATTCATGTCTGAAAAGGTTCATTTTTCATTATGAGCAACTCCACCTCTGCTAAGTTCATATTATGCCTTGGTATCTATTATCTACTAGCAGTCTAGCTGTCTCTTTAAAGACAAACACATCTCTTAGGCAGAAGCAAATTATTTCCATCCTTTGTAAGGGAAAGTCAGATGTTTCCAATTTAACTATGTGCTTCAAATTTGGTCTGTTTGCTCTTTTTAGTTTAACTGAAGAGAGAAATTCATTTCAGAACTGTACTGGTTAAGTAATAATAAGAATGTAAGTATTTGTGCTTAATTTAACTACCCAAACAACTCAATTAGAGTTTGTGGTAAACAAAGTGGTTTTTGCTTTTTGCAGTATCAATTATTCCTTAAGAAACAGATTGATTCTGAAATTCAGTAAAAGCATATAATTACAATTATCATTTTAGCATTTGAAAGATAAACTGAATATTCTTGATTATTGATACTAATCTAAAAATGGATTTGTCCTGGCCCTTCTGACACTGTTTATTTTCGCTTAAACGCGAAGGAATCTGGGTAGCCATATTCTATGCAGCAACACTGATGAATAATCTATTTTAACCATTTTATACAATTAATGCACCAAATATTTTGATATTATCAATCTCTTGTATTTTAGTATATAATAACTATAGCCCTTCACAACTTAAGGACTAATATTATATTATACCTTAAACACAAATAAAACAGATAAGGCTTCCATGAATTGTCAATGCTTTTGTAAAATAATTAAAATTCATACAATATAATGGTGGTAGGTTGATAGCATGAGTGACCTGGATTAGTACTTGCATTCTCAGCTATGGAAGTATACTAGGTAATTTAGGACTGTTCAGTTTCTCAGCTGAAGCTAATTCATAGAATTGGAAAACATACTGTATTACATGGTTTATAAAGTGCATGTTTTTTGTATGGTGTCTCTGTATTCATGGTGTCTCTTATATTCAATGGTGTCTTACCAGGGCAAAGGTTTTTTTATTTTTTTATTTCTAACAGAAATTTTTTTGTAATGATGAAATAGTGATAAATACTTCTCCAAGCCATCTACTAACTGCTTGTCAAATTGTGTCAAGTTAGGAATTTTTTTGCACTGCATTTTTCCTTCTCCATGTTTTTTTCCAATATTTGACATATGTCTTCTCTTAAAAGTCATTATTGCTGTCTGACCCTGCTTAAATAAGAAGCATGTAAGCATATTCAGAATTACTGGTTCGTAGAGATTTAAAAAAGCTATGGGAGAGAAATTCAGAGTTTTCCCTTCATTCAACTATCTGCTTGACTTTTGTTAGGAACTGATAATAAAAATACATAATTGAATATAGCAAAACTATATTAAAATAAAAAGCTACAAAGTACATCTCAAAGTATATTTGTCTGTGCGTGGTGCTCACTGCTATCTGTATTTCATTTCATTTAAGAAAATATATGTGACTTCATGTAAGAAAAACACATTTTGTAATAAAGTCAGAAATATCTCAAATTGGAAAGACATTGTGGATAAATTATAATTTAATGAGTAATTTAATAAAACCAGCTTAGTTCATAAAAATGGGAAGTAATAGCAGAAATACTCCTAGTCTCAAACCTCTCTCAAATTTCATTACAGTGTTAACGGGAAAATCATATAAGAATTAGCATAGTTTCAATGCTACTGATTCTTAATGGAGATTTTAAAAGATGAAACTATTCACCATCTTGTTACTCTCAAAAACACATCTGAAACTAGTATTTGAATGGCACATGAATGATGGACAAAGCAATTAAAACTAACTTTTAGGAATTGTCCTCTTTTTTCTGTATTGTTTTTTTATGACATCCTTAATTTTATACAGAGAACTCTCAGAGACATCTGGTAGAAATTTTGTCACTTGTAATAAGCAAGTTTTGTACTTTGTAATAATCTCTGAATTATCTATTTTTCCTTATGTACATTGAAAAAATCATTTCTAGATGATTTAATGATGCTCATGTAGAAGTACAACTCAGCCAAACTTAATCACTTTTACAATTTAATGGGCTAGCTTTACTATTTTGGAAAGTGAGAAGCAAATCAACTGCAGCTGTTTTGATGTGTGGCATAATGTTAGCAAATAGAGATTTGTGTGCCATGAATCTTTAATGACACCCCATAAATTAGTCCTCAGTTAGGATGGAGAACATTGACTACACTGAAATAAAATTCTATTACCAATCAAATATCTTCGGATAACTTTTTGACAGAATATATTTGTGGCCACTATATAATTATTGCAATTTATATGTATCCAGTAAAACTGTGCAAGCACTTCATGTTGCAAGTCAGGTATCCCTCTAAGAATCTCTGCTAGAAGGCTTTGGGGTACTGAGACTTCTTGAAGGCCCAGTCTGGTTACTTTGAGGTCCTGTGCATCAATTGAAACGTATAGGATATATTTCTGCTGGGATTCACACTGAAAGATTTGCATATCTCTGCTATCTTTCTAACTTGATGATGGATGCAACATCAATTTTCTATGTGTAATACTTTAGTCTTCTTGAAATACATTTTCAGGTACACACAATAGAAATACATTCTAGTTTGTCTATTCTGCTTTTTGAAAAACCTAAGGAGAAAATAACTTTTGTTCTGGCATTTAATTTGAACAATGACTGCTTTCAAATAAGAAAGATATTCAAAACATATTTGAAGTGTGATAGCTATTGTGGCAAGCCAAAATTAGCTATCTAGTGAAAGAATCCTAGACCCTTTTATATGTTTCAGCTATTTCCACATTTGAAAAAAAAAAAGGTTTTATGAGACACAAGAAAAATAAAGAGGCAAGTCTCCATTACAATCAGAAACTATAGAATCAGAAAGATAAGTAATATGCTTATGATGGTCAATTTAAAGTGATGAGATGCAAGCTGTGCCTGGCTGAGAAGCAAAGGTTTTCTTTATCAAGGATCATTTGAATGAAGCTTTAAGAGAAAGTATTCTTCACATGGAACTCTCTCACCACTTCAAATCATAATATTGTTTTTATTCACTGTCACAAAATAGAGAAGTGAAGGCCCATATCCTTTGGAAATGGAGTGATCACAACAGATAGAATTTTATGTAGTAAGTCTTTCATAGGATTAGTTCAGATCAGAAAAAAGAGGTGTCAAAAGATTAATGTTCGGATTAATTAATAAAATTATTTTATTATCAGATATTGTCTAGAAATACGTAGAAATGATAGGAGATTTAATGTGAATAAGTAGAGTTACAAATGGAGGACAATGTCCTGAAAAATCTGTAAAAAATTGAGAATATTATGCAGTATAAATAATGTCTGGAAATATCTGGTATTAGGCATTAAATTATACAATTCAGTCCATCATTTCTCAAACCCAAATAAGTGGGATTACCTTGTAAGGAGTTAGGTTGTTTGATAGGTAAGTAAACACAAAGTTAAGGAAAAGTATTATTCATTGCTAATGTTAAAAACTGTAAATTATTCTACAGTCTATATTCCTCTGTTAGTCCCAGGCTTAGTTTAAGGGTTTTCCGCAGTACTAATTTGCTGTAGCAGCTTTGCCCTTATCCTGCATTTGCATTCATTTAATATATTGTGACATTGTCTTACCTTATCTGATTTAGTCCTACTTACTATGCTCTATTCGTATTCCATGAACTTCTTGGTTTCTTGAATCTATATATTTACTTATTTGTACTTGTTTACAGATATATGGTAGCTATGTTCTGCAGCTCAGTTTATTCAAACATCTGTTTATGTAGGAATTCTGGATATTTTACTATAATGTGTAGAAAAGAGATTGTATTATATCAGAACAATTTATTACCACAGATTATTTTTGGCATATGACTTAGGAAGGATGAGGACATTAGACAGTTGGAAGTCAGAAATTTGCATAATGATTGTACAATTAATTAACAATTACTGTAAGCCATTATGAGAATTTCTGAGTTCAGCTTGACTATCAAGTCATGATTGTCCAATAATGAAGGACTCGGTCAATCATCATGCCAGAATTTTTACCATTCTGAAAATACTTATCAAAATCTATTCACAGTTTAGCTTCTAAAGGGATGCAAGAATGATTATTGTGAATATCAACTTTTATTGTCTATAAAAGATAGAAACTGTCTTATAGCAGATCAGAACTCTTGTCTCACTCAAATTCTGTAGGCTTTCAGGAAATTATTAAAAACCAAATCATTTTAGAGAATATAGTCTTAAATTACTCTATTGCTTCGCTCTTATTTATTTATTTTTATTTATTTTCATTTTTCTTCTCAGTTATGTTGATACTTTTATGGCGATGATTTAACTATTATTGAATTGTACAGCTTGGAAATTTTCACTGCAAGAAGGTATAGGTTCAATAAAATAAATATTATCTATCCTTGATTGACACTCACTTTCTGGGCTCTCCAGCTCAGGACTTTTTTTCTATCAGCTGCTAAGTGATCAAAAATCTGTCTGTGCACACAACTACTATTTTGCATGCATTGTGATTCTTGTGAACATCCCAAGAGCAACAATCCAAAGAGTCCCATCAGTTTCAATGTTGGGGCAATAGATGAGAAATAAAAGATAGCCTTTTTAATGAGTTTCTTTTATTAATCTGATTAAATGTGTCCTACTGAGTGAGCATAGTACCAGAGCTCAGTTCTGCTAGCATTTCCTTGGCAACACTGGAGCTTGGAGTTTAGAAATATAAATTAGCACAGTTTTTTATGTATACCTATAAGCGCATTCATATAATACTGTTTTCTAAATAAAAAATGAGCAATGAGGTATCTTACTCTGACTCCCCATGTTAAATGAAAATAAGATTCTGAAGATGGAATTGCTGAAATTTTGCAAAATGTTAATTTGGGAACATTTTTCAAAAACATATGCTTTTATTTTGAATTTGTTGGGGTGCCATTGCAGGTGATTACACAATTGAGTGCCTGAAAAAGTTGCCAAAATATTCCTTAATCAAGCTGTGATTCGTTGTTTCCGAGCAATAGAGTTTGTGGGGCGGAAGCCCTTGGGCGTCCCATATGCATCTGCAGGTACAGAATATGTCTGGTTTGCCAAATGAATAATATCAGTATCATTAGTAATTACAAGTGTCAGCTGTTTCTTAATTCTGTATGCAACTTCAAACATGTTTCCTTTTTTGTCTGTCTACAAAATTAAATCAGTTTTTATTATTACTTTGCTACATGAAATTAATTGGGGCTTCCCCTCTGATAAACCATTTGCTTTCATTATTTCAGACTACATCCAGAAAAGTGTAAATCTGCCATATAAAAATCAATAATATGTATTATAGTTTGTGGCCTGGGAAATCTTATTGCCGCACTTTATGATACAGCTGTTTTGCACAGCATGATTTCAGTAATACAATGTAACCACCGTAAATATATTAACATAACAGTATACAATCAAAGTCAATTACAGTATAGCAGTGGACTCGTTATTGGCTTTGAAAACTAAGTACCCGGTTGTCATAAACACAATGTTTATATACCTTGAGTAAAAAATGAGTGCATTCTATTTTATTACTTATGGTTATTGACAAAACACTTTAGGAGGGATTTTCAGAGAGTTATACAAGCTTTTAACTGCATGACTTCTATTTAAGTCAATAAGCAGTATGTACTTAGAATCCACATGCAACATTTTGAAAAATTGTTACCTAGTGGTTTGTTATTGCTTACACAAAATCATTTTATTCTTCAGTAGATTTTTGTGTATTATAGACTGGTTATGAGAGGGTATAGAAGTCTCTTTAAAAAAATAGCTCTGGCCTCCAAACATGGCTGACTAAGAGAGTTATTCATGTAGACCTCAAATGATAATGAAACAATTTGCACTTCTATAGCTTCTTTCATCAGGGGATCTCACAGTGCATTAGCATTAGTTAATTATGCCTCATAGCATTCCTTTCGATAGGTAAGTGTTTAATGGATGCAGTAAAGAAAAGGCAGGTTAGATGACTTGCCCAAAGACACATATTATGTAAAATAAAGAACTAGGATTAGAATCCAAAGGTCTGGTGTCATAGTTGCTACCAAGTATGAGATGGGATTCCAAATCCAAAAAAACTAACCTTGAGTAGTTGAAGATGCATAAGAAAGCTTATACTAGTTGTTAAAGCAGTGTGACAATGTTCTTATAAGATATAAATTGTACTGCATAATCATGATGGCAATGAAGTCCCATTGTCATATCAGCCAGCCAGTGAGGTAGGTTGCTAGAATATGAACAATGCATTAAGAACAGCAGTGTAATTAGGCACTGATGCATCTAAAGTGACTACAAATCAGTTTCTGGCAAAATATAGTTGGGCCTACTGTTGAGATGATAAAATAAATATATTTTATCTTTCTAAAATGAATCTCTGCCACTTAGCTTGTGGTAACACAGGGTCCTTGGAATTTAGCAGTGTTTGCAGGCAACATGGAATCTGGCAGAAATGTAACGTTATGAAGTCATGTCAAACAGCTCCCCTTTAACAGCTTGATGTCACTTAAATTTTAGAACTAAATTTACTAAATGTGTAAAAACAGATGCCTCTGTGGCTCAAGTTAATCAACATCATTTATTCTGCTTTGTTAATAGATATAAGCAGAGCAAGCCATAAAAGAGATTTTTGACCCCCTACATAACTTATTTCTAAAAAAGCTATCAAAGGTGAAACTGTACTTCAGTCAGCCATATAGTATTTGACTCCAATAATAGTAACATTATATCCAAGGCATAATCATATAATAGCTGAATTATATCCAAGATCAAAAGACACAAAAGAGTTGCAAGGATGTATGAGGCATCTATAGATTATTTGATGAATGAAGTTGCTATTATGATAAAGGAACTGGAAATGCACTTTTTGGCACCTTTTTATTCCATTCACCTCTAGGACCATTAGGAGTGGGAAGGGCAAAGAAAGAGACAAGTGATTCTCTCTGTTACTTGTCTCTTTGCCCCTCTGATTGGAAAAATTATACTTTTTACAGTTTTTCATCAATTCACTTCCTAACTGAATAGCACTTCCTTCCTTCTTGCCTTTTCTTTTCTCCATGTGTGAATAGAACATTTGGAAAAGTAGGGTCTTTTTATTGGAGCACAGAAGTTGTTTTATCCATTTTATTTGTCCTTTTAAACCATAGACATCTTCTATGAATATGAGTTTTAAACCAGACTACCAGTCAACCATGGAGTTATTTCTATAGATACATGTATGCTCTGTTAGAAATGAGTCATAGTGATTTAATTGGAGTATCCAACCAAAATCAATTCAAAAATGCTCCTACCAATAGAACATCATTTAATTCCTTGGCCAAGTGAAGCAATGTTCTAATTTCATGTTATTTCGCTTTCTGTTCATGGTACAAGTGAAAATATACATTATTTACATCTAGTTAAGACAATGTTGTACTGTAGAATCCAATCTGAGTTGGTCACTGGGACCAGAAGTTTAATCTTCCAAGCTTTCGAACTCATGCTGGAACACATCCTCTGGGAATTTTCTCTAACAAAATGTGGGATTCTGTTAATGTTAGACATTTTGTTAGAGAGAAGATCCCTGATGATGGGCTCCAGCATGAGTCCAAAAGCTCAGAAGACTAAACTTCTGATCCCAGTGACAGATCCAGATTGGATCCTGCAACATTTTCCTGGGACAGGTATATTTGCCTTTGTTCATAATGTTGTGCTGTGTTTACAAGTGACCTTTTTCTTAAGATCACTCCTTGTTCATCTTCTTTATAGTTGTTAAAAAGATGCAATTGGAAGAGAGATAACTTACATATGTTTACTTAAACTTCTTTGAAAATGAGTGGAGTCGCTTTCATTATATCAAACTAAAGAATGAAATACATATATATTTCTATGGTTTAGAAGTACTAGATAATATGACTGTCACCTAAAAACATTAACAATTTTTAGTTGATTAATGGAAAGTACTAGCCAATTAATCAACTGAATTAATCTTTACAAATGTAACACAATTTTGGAAACCAACATTAAAGCTAAGATCACACAAATTTTATGAAGTTGAGCTATCTTCCTAAAACATGGAATTACATGAACAGCTTTAGGTATATTGAATCTGGGGCAACACAAATAAGTTAATTTTACATAATTGGAAAGAAACTTATTCTCTTTAAAAAATGTATCCAAGATATGAATTTGATATCTATTTTGAAAGAGTCATGTCCTAAAAATACTAAGATGATACAATAAGTTGCTATGTAGTCTAGATTTAATGATAAGCTTAATTGAACTAACTTTATATAGTTAATTAGAGCTATTATTCTTTTTTGTTAATTAGAGGTTTTGTCACATTTATTTTAATCAATATTTTTTTTCTTCACAGTATGATCACTTACTGCTTTTTTTATCTGTTGCCATTATATTTTTATTTCAATATTAAAATAAAAATTAAATTTAAAAAAGATGCATTTACATGTGAGGAAAAACAATTGTTCTAATGGGAAATATTATTTGCTTTTAGATAAAGCATGGATATCACCAATAAAAATAAACATTTCTTCCAAAATTTCAATTCCCATCCAGCTGTCATTACTTGTATTAAAAATAATTGAAATGTTTAGGAATCATATAACCCAATTCATCCAAAGTCCATTTTCAAGGAGACCTGCATGTCTTTAACCAATTAGTGCATCAACTGAATTGACTGAATCAGCTTGATGCCCTATCACCTATCACAATTCCTATCAACACCCCACCATCAACTCTGAAACAGACATACTGGAAGACCTCATGCTGGGGAAGGCTAAGTTAAATGGTACAGCTTTGCTTAGAAATAGTGGCATGACTTTGATTTCTCCTTCCTGAGTTCTCTTCTTTACTATTTGGGTCTTTTCACATTTGCAGAAGGGATATGCCTTGGGGAAAGAAGTTCATTTCAATGCACCCATGTATCCTCAGAAGAGTTTCCCACTGTATACTTAAGTATAGAGTTGCCTTGAAAGAGAACAAGACCACCATTGCCCTTCTCAGGAAGCCATAGATGCTGTCTCAGCTAAGTGGCAGGTAGGAGTAAGCCATAAAAGCTACAATTTTACTAGTAGATTATCTCCTTGCATTTCCATCACTTGTGTTTTTGTCTTTATGCTCTGCCTTCATCACCCATTGTTAAATGATTGATAAAAATTGTTAAATAGTGCAAACTCTCTATATGCCTTGGTGTAATGAGGCCTGTCAAACATGAGACACAGTTCTCATCATGATATTAAAATTAAATGCAGCATTTAAAAAATTTCTGACATAAATAAAGAAGTTATTTGTCTGGACCAATGCCTTTTCTATAAGCTCAGTGTTCTGTGTAAGTCACTGTCATTGTGCATATTTTACTTTGTGACACTTTGGCAATTTTTCTTCTTTTTGTATGCCGAACTTGCTGCCATTAATCCAAACATTGTCAATAAAGTTTAAGATGGTTTTGTCTTTCTCCTCCACATCCCCTTCTTTCCTTTTTCTGTTCAGGCTTATTTCAGCTTCTTTGAGTGTAACTATAAATATATATTCCTATAAGCTTCTTTATTCATCTTCAACACCCATTTGGATTCGAAGAGATCATCTACAAATATTCCAAGCAGTTAGTTGCTATGACTAGAATAGGCTGATGCAACATGTTAGACTGAAATTAAAATGAGATTGGATGACATTATAGTACTTAAATGTGTTGCATGAATCTCAGCTTTGGTCAGCATGTTATGTGCAATCAGCCCTTCTGTTGTTAAAACTGAATATAACGTTCCCTGATCTAGACACATTCACCTACAAGAGAGTTGCTTCTTGCAAACAAGTTGGAAAGAGGATAAAAAAACTGATATCGTACACAATGATGAAAATCTGGTAAAACAAATTTACCAGCGAATATGTATCCAAATGTACAAGCTAAATGTTGGAGATGTGATTGTGAAAATGCTACTTATTTTCACATTTGGT
>JANHFO010001992.1:5000-10017 GCA_032468095.1 Pareas carinatus | reverse complement strand
ACTCTTGAATGAGGTTTATGACTGAAGGCAAGTTGGCAATCCTAAATACATGACTCATGAGTAAGACATACATGTTTGCATGTTACCCAAAATAAATGTGTGCTGTTAGATTAGACCCTAGAAATCATCTACAAAGAAAATCAGTGCTTTGTTCAAAATCTTGGGTAATTTTAGAAAACTTAGACTGCATTATACTGAAAGTATTTCCCTTTGGAGGTAGGCAAGGAACACATACGGTAGATGTGTCATAATTTTCCAAATTATAATGCACTTTGGTATAAACTGCAGAACAATAACTGTTTCTCAGGGAAAGTTTTTCACAGTTAATAAGCTGGTCAGTTAAATGAAGGTATTGTAAATGTTTGCTGTGTCAAAGGCCAAGGAGAAACAATACTAGAACTGGCTGACTAACGAAAGAAAACATTATTCTCAAAAGCATTTTAAGACTTGATGAGGGAAAGTTGTTGACACTATGGCATCTGTTCAAATAATGAATCTAGTAGCTACAAAAGAAGAAGAAACAATTATGAAATATTTCAGAAAATACTGTTTGCCATTACTTAATGACTCCAGGGAATAAAACACTGCTGTCTTCTTCATTTGCAAATATCTGACATAGTCACAAATAGTACTGTATTATAATGATCAAGACTGCTTAAGCATCCATGCAATCACAGACACCAAAATAAATGCAGTGGATCAAGTTCTGCAATAAAATTAAACTACTGTTATTAACAAACTGTATTTAAAACTCAGATAACCATGCATTTTTTTAAAAGGAGTTCAATATGAATGATGGAATTATTTGGTTCAAAATAATTTTAATTGTGCATCAACGACCAAACTCTACCGTGGATGGAGACCCAGGTTCTGTAATATAATCCATGAGAGTGAGAAAAAAAAGACTTGATCTTGTCCCATTCTATTCTATTCTATTCTATTCTATTCTATTCTATTCTATTCTACTCTACTCTACTCTTCTCTACTCTACTCTATTTCTATGAGAGAACCAACCTAGAAAAAAGGAGAAATTTCCTGACGGTGAGAACAGTTAGTCAGTGGAACGATTTGCCTCCAGAAGTTGTGGATGCTTCAACACTGGAAGTTTCAAAGAAGAGATTGGACAATTTGTCTGAAATGGTATAGAGTTTTCTACCTGAGCAGGGGGTTGAACTAGAAGACCTCCAGGGCTCCTTCCAACGCTGTTATTCTGATATAGGCCCCAACTTTGAAAATGTCTTTCTTATTTAAAAGATGTTGTTGATGACATAGATTCTATACCAGTGATGGCAAACCAGACACTGAGTGCCTGGTCAAGTCACGGCTAATGAGTTGCAGCTCGTGATGTCATCACATGGCGCTGCTACACATTTCTGAGCATGTGCATGGTCCTGTGATGTCATTGCCTGGTGTCGCTACTCCTTTCTGAGCATGCTCAGCTCTGGGGCAGTGCTAGGGCAACTTGGTTCACGTCCCAACAGAGAGGGTTCTGCGTGCCCGCTGTGGCACCCGTGTCATAGGTTCGCCATCACTGCTCTATACACATGTAGTCAAAAGCATAACTAAACTTGGTTTTCCAGTGTAAATATTCCTGTATGATTATTGCATATGAAAATCTACACTTCCGATTTAATAGTACTATCCGTAAAAAAAGCATAGGGCATTCTGAAAGGAACTCTTATCTTTACTTTTCCCATATAAAAAAGATGACCGATTCACCCAGCCATTCTTCACATTATCAAAGTCAAAAGCAGTTGTCTTTTTCAATGCTTCAATATTCAATGTATATTGAAGTGATAGCCTTCTTTGCTGCCAGTCTGAGCATAAATGTGAAGTACTGAAAAGGTCAATCATTTGGACTTCAATATGTAGTTTATGCTAAGACTTAACTCTAGAAAGCGATGTTATGCAAAGTCAATTATTACCTATGACCACGTTCCTTTGCTCTTATATTTTCTAAACTTTTGTCTTAAAATATCCATTTGTGAAATACCCAGGCAAAAGAGCAATTCTTATCCTGTTTACTTTGGAGAAATTCTTCTTTTTTTGGCTCAAAAGGATATGTATTGATATTAAAGCATTTCAAAGTAAAGATTAAAATGAACTCTCTAAGACAGAAGACAGTTTCAGAAGCACAATTCTAACTTATTTTTATTGACAAAAGTATGCATGAGATTTTTCTTTGGTATGCTGAGCATTTTCTCTAGGGGATCCCAACTTCATGTAACTTTTGTCTAGGATTGAATATGATCTCTTCAGAATAAAGGACTGAGTTACCATGTGGTTCTCTAGTACCATGATACTCTTCTCATTTTCCTTCATCTTCTTGCATTAAAACTAGGACTACTGTTTTATGGGTTACAAATCATTTGTTCTTCACTGCCATCCAGTGGTTCTCCAGGCTTTTGCTGTTCAGATATAGGGATCGCACAACAATCTACATGCCAAGTCTGATTTTTGGAAGCAGAGCTTTTTGTTGGAAGATCCCTTCTCAGCATTCAGAAGATGCAGTTTTTGATGTGTTCATGTTGAATAGAATAAATTGGTTGCAATTCACAAAAAGTCTAATAAATCCACATGATTCCTTGTTGATATATAGTAAGATGATTATCACTCTGGAAGTCATGTTTATTATACCTCATATGGTGAAATCCTAAATATATGAACTTAAAAGTAAAGTCTTGTTGGATTTAAAGGGTCATATTCCCTAGTATTTGAGTATAGGGTTGCAGATTTATTATACTTTTTACACACCAGGTACTGATTCAATTTAAGGGCTGTTGTTACAAGAAAACACACACAGGTATGAGCAATTATGAGTTTATACAGAGTAGCATATTACTTTCTTGTGTGATACAGAAAGGCTAAATGACACCTGCAGTCATTTTATTTTAGTTCCAAAATAATAATACTGCAGGCACATCATTTAGTTCTACAATGCGAGGTGTTATAGTAACATGGCAAATAGTAAGGCTGATTTCGTGTTTTCTCTTTTGCGATTTTCTTTTGCTGCTGAAATATTCTTGCTTTTGGACTGAGACATAAAACACACACACACAGATACAGAGTACATGATCACAAAAGCTTTCAGAAATAATTGCGGGCATTATGCTTGAAGATGCTAAATTTGTGACCAGGTTAATTGTGTACTGTATCTACAAAGTCCCGGATGATCTTTCCAAGAGTCCAATTGAGAAGACATTTATTTTAGCAGACTAAGAGAGTAAGTAGTTATTAAAGAGAAAAGCAAATTATTAAAGCTGAACACTCCGTTCACTTTATTCTGATAGTGGTTTCCTGATTGAATCTCAAAGTTTTGGGCTAATAGTTTTCACAATAACATTTCTAGAGTCAAACCACCCTGTTATAGCAAAGCTCACTTCTGATCCCTCTCAAAATAATTAATATATGTTCGCCTTTGTTCTAGAACTTACTTACTTTAGGTCCTATTAAGCAGTTATACTTCTTATCTGGACCTTCATATTTCTCTTATTACAACATTCAATAGTTCATTTGACGTGTTAACTTTTATAGCCGGGGAGTACCATCCTATGCATCATTACTTGGTCCATGAGAACTTATTATTAGGAAACAAAATCATGGATTCCAAGCTGCAATGTTTCAGGTGAATGATCAGCAGTGTATCTCGTCCTTCCTTACATTAAGTGTTCTTGGTTGAGGGACCCTAGATTAGTATGGGGATTCCTTATGTCCAAGTTTAAGGAATGTCAGGAATATTTCCTTCATAAGAAGCTTTTGTATTTCCTACTTGGAGGTGAACTGCAATACTATGAAAAAAAGTTGGTCGATTATTATGAATCCCCAAGGCATGGAAGAAAAGTTAGTTTTAGGGAATAAATACACCAGGCCTTTATGAAAGGAATAGCTATATGGTAGGGAATAGGTGTAACAAGTGAATAATACACTGCTGCTTCTAAATGAATTGCTTCTATTCTGGCAAAAATAGCACAAATAGCCTTAAACTCCAGGATAATATAAGGTGTGGATAAATTACTATTTATTACAATAATTTTCTGACTTGCTTTATTGGAATTTAATTCACATAAACAAATTGTACTAATATAGGATACAGACCCCAAATAGTTAAGAAAAGAAATGAGTCCACCTATAAATATGCAATATGCTCTCTTGATTTGCTTTTGAAATAAAGATCCTGGGTGTAATCCACAGAAATCTGGGATCCTATGCCAAAATAAAATGATCCCTTCTACTTTGACCATAAAAATGAAACCTACTAATTCATATCAATGTTTATCTTTGCAAATACTCCTAACTAAAATGTTTACTTATACACAATCATCATGGAGATTTCATGTACAGGACATGAAATTAGAAATGCAGTCTAAAGGCCAGTTCTTAGTGCTGAATAACTCCATGTAGTTGTGACTCTGTATATGTGATCATTTGAGCCATGTAAATATGAATTCTAGTTGCAAACAGTCATTCACAGGTATAACTTCACTGCATATTCTGACAGCCTGCATAGTCATCATATCCAAGTGTATACGGACTCATTTAAATTGCACTTTCCACAGATTTAACATTTTTGTCAAAATTAGAAAAAAATGATAATAGATTAAAAGATGTGATAGCCATTTATATTGCTATAAGTTATCATGCACATTCCTGCCCAGAAAATAGAAAGTACGAGCTATCTGCATTTTGTATTATTTCTGAAATACTACATGGCTTATAATTTGCATCGTCTCTATCTTTTTCCTTGACCCTCCTTGCAATTTTTTAAAGCACCTGTTAATTATCATGCTAGAGAGGGTTAATTTCCCAACTGAAATATGTATTTAATATGTGAGCATATTTGGTGGTCATTGATAGAGCGACAATAGGAATGTTCTTGCTTTATGTACCAGTTACAAGGTTTAATATCATTATACTTCATGCAATATTAGTTTTTATTAGTCACCATTAACATGATGCTTTCTATTGGATTCTCATTGTTCAGTTAAAAAAAAAACCTGTTCCACAGACCACACACACA
>JANHFO010001991.1:470289-492339 GCA_032468095.1 Pareas carinatus | reverse complement strand
TCCATTTCTTCTTTACTTAATTTATACAAACATAACTTAATCATAATTCATAAATTTTCCATTAATCATTTTTTTCTCCCTACCAAATTCCATCTCTAAATTATTAATCTCTATCTACACCAGTTATATAAACATATTACTCTTACCAATCACACAACTTAGACTTTAAATTTATATAATATTACATCAATCTATTTTCCACTTATTTATTATTATTTTCATTTTTTCCTTTTGTTTACTATTTGGTCTCAATTTGGTCTCAATTTCTTATTACTATTTGGTCTCAATTTCTTTTTCTTCCAGGAGTTTCTATACTATTTTCCCATCAAACATAACAAACAAACATCCCTTTTCCACGTTTGTGTATTGAACTGGGGGAATAGTTGATAAGTAGCAGTCAGTCTCCTGTCTGCTAATACCAATCCCTTCTCGCTCTGTCTGCAAACAAGTTTGTGCTGATAGATTTTAGGATACTTTATCCATGCAACTCCTAAACTGTCCAGAGTTGGAGAAACCTGGTCTGAGAGTCACAAACCACTTTTCCAGAAAGTGTTAAGAGAGACACCATAGCGACAAAGTGGTAGGGCTTGAAGCCATTTTCCGCTTTTTGTCACATAAAGTCCAAGCTGTGGCCGAGAGGAATTACTATGAAGTATTGTGACTGCCGAAACTAAGAATGAAAGAGCTCTGTTGGGTCAGGGCAGATGGTTCAAACCCTATTCCTTCCCAGTGAAGCAGGAGCAATTTTAGTCAATGCAAAGTGGTTTTGAACTATTTTGGCTTCCAGACAAATGCGGTTATAGTGGTGAGAGAATGATAGGAGTTGTAGTCCAATAATTTTGCAGGATAGCACATGCAGGCAGATGAAGGGTTAACATGCTAAGGATGTATACTGGACTGGTCCATACTTGCACCAGAAAGGAATCCAGGAATGCCAAGACAATTAAAATAAAAAGCATTTTTTGTATGCCTTGGCTGCTGTGTCGAGGGAAATGCTTCCCTGTAAACAACAACAAGCAGAAAACCAACATAAGAGGAAGTGGGCAGGAATCATTCATCTGATTGCTAGTTACTTCTTACATTATTTGCATGAAGCTTGGTAAATAGAAAAGCAATAAAAATGATGCCCTGATGGTACAGTTCCTGTTGCATCTTGTAGATCAGATGGCATGATTTAAGATTTAACTTGATAAGTTAGTTTATCCTGGGGGGGTGTGTTTCCCCCTCACATCTACGCTTTTCTCTGCTTTAAAATACAAGGTTCCCGGGAGCCCTACGTTTCAGTAAGTGCAAATGTTGCTAGTACATTATCCTACCTCACTTTTCTGAGTCTGGTACTTGCTACCATGTGGGAAGGGTTTGCACTGCAACTTGGCTAGCAAGAGATCCTGTAAGGTATGTTCCTCTGGCACTCCTTTTGAAATCTCAGGAGATACTGGAGGAAGATGCAGCTGCTTCCAGCATTGGAGTAGTTCAGAAACAATCAAAGTGGGATGAGTTCGGAAGCCACATGCTATTCATTTCTAAAGACAATGGGACTGGAGGAAAGAGGCTATGGCTCTCCGAACCTGAGTAAACTACCCACAATTGAATAAAAGTGGTTTTTCTTTGGTGACAAACAAACCTGTTACAACAAGGATATTTAAATTGATTTAAAGATTGCCATGCATACTAAAATATATTTGAAAATCTCCCAAAGTCTTCCTATTAAGACAAAAACCAGTGAATTTACCAATGGGACAGGTGGTCCTCTATGTACGACCACGCTTGAGCCCAAAACGTTTGCTGCTAAGTGAAACAGTTAAGTGAGTTGCCTCATTTTATGACCTTTCCTGCCATGGTTGTTAAGTGAATCACTGCAGTGGTTAAGTTAGTAACATGGCCGTACGGTGAATCTGGCTTCCCCACTGACTTTGATTGTCATAAGGTCACAAAATCTGACCACATCGCCCTGGGACACGGCAGTCGTCATAAGTAAGAGTCAGTTGTCAAGCATCTGAATTTTGACAACCTGGCCAGGGAGGTGCTGCAACAGCTACAATCAGTGTTTTCAGTGCATCGCTAAACGAAGCCTTGTAAGTCAACAAGGACCGCCTGTAATTTGTTTAAATGACATAAAGATCATTCCAAGGTGTGTTTTTGTAATAAAGATAGTCCTCCAGTTACAAGCATTCATTCAGTTACTGAAATTACAGTGGTGCTGAAGGAAGAGACTTAAGACTCTGATGAATAGTTTCGGGTAGTGAAGGGAAAAGTCTGGGAAGCGCCGTCTTTAGACAGTTCCTAGGAAGGAAAAGGAAACTTACAGTGCTGCTACTAATGTGACAGCAGTACTGGTCTTGTCTAATCAGATGCGGGCTGTGTTTCTGCAATTCACTGAACCAGAAACCTGCCAACCACATTTTAGTGTGGTCCATTATGGGAACCTAGTCCACATGATTAAGGTTCAGTAGGTTGTGTGGGTCCCCCCTCCCAAAGTAGATGGCTGCTATTAATGGCTCAAGGTATTTTTGCAACCTCACCACCACGATAGATTATGACTGCAGGTCTAAGAATACTTCCCCAACAATACTATTTGGAGGCTCAGGGAACACCTTTTGGTGCATGCAGGAACTGGATTGATTAAAGTTTATTTAAGTGACCTGGCATCAATATTGCTTCTGTAAAAAGTTATAACTATTGAACATGAAAGACAGCAAGAAGATACTAGGACAATACTCTAGGTTTTAAGAAGTGAGCTTTTAAGACCCTGGTCTCTCCATCAGTTCATTAGCTACCCTTCATCAATATGCTCATTTCCCATAATTCCCAACCATCAAAGTGATATGAATCCAGTTTAGGGAAGGAGGGTATAGTCTTGAGATTTGTGCTACAGCTGAGAAAAAGAGCAGACAGCACTAGAACCAACAAGAGGATGTAGGGCCAAATCTTTCCATTTAAATGATGCTATAAAAGTGATATTTCCCCCTCTGTGTATCCTTTTCTGTAAAAATGACAAATTGGACTGTTTTTAAGGCACTTTGTGGCCCAACTCAAAGCTTTGCAAGGAGGGGGGGTCTTCTGTGCCTTGAGACTTTGTGGCTCTGTGGTAGGGTAGTAGTAAATACAGAGGCCTCTATTGCATCTGAGTTCCCACAGCATCTTAAACCAAAACCAGAACATGTTACAAGAAGATTTAGCACAAGGTGTGACCCAGGCAGTAACCACCAATTAGCTGACACTTAAGAAGTGCTGTTGTCCTTCTGCTGTCACTGAAGGATACTGCCGTCCTCCTGCGGTGGATAGACCTGGATTGAGCACAGCATGTTGCCCCACTCACACATAAGAGCAAAATCAGTTCAAGGAGTAATTGACAATCAGAACCAAACCAGTGGAAGATGGTGGAAGGAAAAGGTGAGGCCAGAGCAGACACAGCAGGGGTCCCACGTGTGCCTCTCAGCAAAGCCTCCTGCCTCACCCAGGAGCCAACGCTGAGCTGGGACCTTGTTCTTCAGGCTTGGCCACCCACAGGTGCAAGCAAATGACTCCGGCGCAAGGAATCCTGTTGGGCTTGCTCTGCAGCAGGACCCACGTAGAGACACGACGGGTCCTTCCCGAGCCTTTTCCTCATGCCTTCCATCCACCCTAGGGAAAAAGGCGAACAGGATTAAGTAGCTCGCTCTTCAGACCCACAGCTGTGGGACTTGCCCAGAAAATGTCAAGTGAGGAATTTTCAACAGGTATGAGGAATTGGTTTCCCTCCTGCTCGCATCACTGACGTGGAAAGAAAGACCAAGGCTTTGACTCCAGGATGTTAGAGGCTGACCTCTTTTTCCCAGAGCTTACCCTTTTGTGACTTGCAATTTACCCCCATTTCTCCCCAAGGTTTATCTGAAGCATTCATCTATGGGGCCAGTCTGGATCTGCATCCAGCAATTTAAATTTCTTTTTAAATCACTGAAGCTTGCAAAATAAAGCTTTTGTTCCTCAACGCAAATAGAGTTTGAAAGATGCCGATGGTTGTAGTGATAGAACTAGGATCAAAGCTGTGGTATTGTTTACGTGAACCACAATTATTATTTACTTATATAATGCTTACCAGTGCTTTACAGCACTCTCTAAGCGGTTAAATTAGATTTGTCTGGTGCTGTCACAGTGAGGAGATGCTGGCTGGGGCATTCTGGGAGTTGAAGTCTACACCTTACAGTTGCTAGGATTGAGAAGCACTGGACTAGAGCAGAGGTCTCCAACCTTGGTCCCTTCAAGGTTTGTGGACTTCAACTCCCAGAATTCCTCAGTCAGCTATGCTGGCTGAGGAATTCTGGAAATTGAAGTCCACAAGCCTTGAAGAGAGAGAGCCTTGACTAGAGAGAGAATGTTTGGCAAGCAAAAGGTGCTTGAGGGCACAGGCAAAGCATTTTGGCATGCAACTCAAACTGCCACTTCAAAATACAAGACCTCAGCATCAAATTAATTCCAACCCAGAATAAAAAAAAAGTCCTGAAGTTGATATCTGCATGAGTTATAGAGATTAGTTGTGTGGCAGATAAAGAGGTAAAGAACGAGAGGATAATAAATAAGCCAGAATTCCTGGGAGTTGGGTGGCATGTAAATTTAAACTTGTTGTTATTTCAGGTAATATGGCTAGATTCACAAACTATTCCAATCCATGATGTAGTTAAGATCGAAGACGAGTGAATCCAGTCAAATTATGACTTATTATGCTTATGATTATATTGACAAGTACAAGTAGTCCCCTACTTACAACTATTCATTTAGTGACCGTTTAAAGTTACAAAAAAGTGGAAAAAGTGACATTGACTGTTTTTTCACATGACCATTGATCATGGGATCAAAATTTGGACGCTTGGCAACTGATTCATATTTATGACCGTTGCAATGCTGATCGGTCTCTGATCCCCTTTTGTGACCTTCTGACAAGCAAAGTCAATGGGGAATTCAGATTCACTTAATAATTGTGTTGCTAACTTAACAACTGCAGTGATTCACTTAACAACTGTAGGAAGGTCGTAAAATGGGACAAACTTCACTTAACTGTTTTGCTTGGCAACAGAAATGTTGAACTGAATTGTGGTTATAGGTCGATGACTACCTCTGTTTTTTAACTGAGAAAGTTGATTCAAACAAAAACCCTTGCTATGAGATTAGAAGTATTGATAAAACACAAACATGTCTTTTCTTTTTACAAAATGTTAACGATATAACTCCCCTGGAGTCCAGAAGCACCAGATTTCTTCCCAAGCTGGTCTCCATCTTACATGTTGCCTTCTCAAGTCTATTAATGATCTTGCTAGATCATTTTCAACCCAGTGGGTTAAAATAGCTATCGTATATATATTACAGTACAGTATTACATAAACTCTTTCTCTCTCCTCTCCATCTTTAGAGAATTATAGAGCAATTGTGTATCAGATTTCATTTAGGAAGCATGATTTCTATTGTGTGCATTTGTGTGTGTGTATGAGAGGGAGAGAGGGAGGGGGAGAGAGAGAGAGAGAGAGAGAAAGCTGAACACATAGCATCTGTAATCCAGTGAGCAGCTTTTTGTCGTTTTAAAAAAATATATGACAAAGTAAACATGTAACACACCAGTCACAGGGAGAAAAAACATTGTCATCTTACACTGGAGTTCTGGCTGGCTTTTTAAATGTTCTCCTGGCCATTTTGTGTGCTCTGGTCAGGCCAAGTTTTTAGAACCTCGACAAGATCCCTACGAACTGCACCTGCCTGATCCCCCACTCACCAATCCCAGTCCACTAATCTTTATGTAAAACTAATGAGCCTTTGGAAAGAGGATTAGCAAATAGAGTGAGGCTGGATTTTTAATATTGGGGTCCTTTGCTTCTTCAATTACAAAAATCCCATGGCAATCCTTAAAAGCATCCTTCAAAATCTCACTTCATATCGGTAAAAAAGAAAGACCAATCACATGACATGACATGCCCTGGATCAAAAACATCTCAGAAACTGTAGAACACAGCTTCCAAGATTGGCAAATGGGCATTGCACACTGCCCAGAGGCTACCATATGAAGAAAAATTATGCTTTGTCAAGATTGCTTGGAGGTGGGAGATACTTCTAATATAATCTACTGAATCCCCTGCATGGATTGCCCCTGTGACTATGTAGGACAGACAGGGAGGAAGCTGACCACCAAATTGCAAGAACACAAGCGAGCAGTCAGATGAGGAGACCCAAACTCGTTGGTAGCTTCACACTGCAATGAACAAGGACACATATTCAACTTTGCAGTTACTAAGATTGTTGGATGAGCAGGCACAAAAACAGCCGGGGAAGTGACTGAAGTCTGTAAATCTGCCCTCTCGTCAATCAACTGGAATACTGATTTATCACCAGCCTGTCAAGTATTTAGAGGGAGAGGGCTGGGCAACATAAGCAAAAGACAGCTAAAGACTTAAAAACCAGCCATCAACACAAAGGAATCAACATCTAAAAAGCCACCCACAACAGGCACCACACACAGAACAGCACACACTCTGCTAGAGAGAGGTTCCCTGAAGACGGGCTCCAGCACAAGTCCGAAAGCTCGGAAGGCAGAACCTCTGATCCCTTAATAGTAAATAACAGGACAAAGTAGCCAAGAGTATTACTGATTCTTGGTTCAGAATTATCACCAGCCACACTTTTAATTGACTCTACAGCAGAGGTTTTCAACCTGGTGTGTGTGGCCAGTTGGGGGATCCGCGGACAGGTCAAGAAGAATTGTGCAAAACTAATACACATGAATTGTCGATTAGTAATTAGTTGAATGTGTGGGAATGGGGTCCCATGTTTTGGGGTCCGCAGCTTGAGAAAGGTCGAAAACCTCTGCCCTACGGTGCAATGGAAAGGGGAAGTTCAACGTGAATAACTGAAATTCCGAGGAGCCCGCTGGCCCTGGAGGGAGGGCGCGGACCGTTCCCTAGAAACCGCCGGGGAGGCGGGCGCAGCTCGGTTTCCACAACGTAACCGGTTTACGTTTATTTTTATTTTCTGGAGCCATTGCGCAACCCCTTTCCAGGACCCGGGCGGGGACTCCCCCGCGCGCCACTTCCGCCTCCCTCGGCCTCGTTTGCATAGGACTCGGGCCTGGTGGGCGGGGCGATGCGAACACGCCCGGCTCCCTGATAGGCCAGAGCGCGGTCGGGGAAAGGGCGGTTCGCCAGGCAAGCGGGACTCGGAGACGCGCAGCGAGAGCCGCGGTTCGGCAGACAACGAACTCCGGGCTTGCCCGGCGGAAGATTTTTTTAGCCCCCGTTTCTGTTTGATTAGCGCAGCTATGCCGAGGGAGGGGGCCCGGTGAGCTGGGCCTCGGGAGCCCACTCCGCGCTCTCCTCGCTCCTGAGCGGAACGGGACTCACCTGGCCGCGTCGGCGACGATGATCCCACAACGCAGCGAGGTCGCTTGGAGTCCGGCAGGTGAGCTGAGCCCCCCCCTCCCCGCGATCCCTCGCTTGGCTTCCTGTGCGTTCTCACAACCCTTTCAACCCGACGACGGGACTGGTCCATTTTCTGGGCTCTCGCAAAGACACGCAACCAAAACCCGATCAAGCGGGCCGGTGCGCTAAGCCGTAGCAGAAACGAACCAATCTCAAAGGCACTCCCCCCCCAAAAGAAAAGCACCTTTCTGTAACTTGGGTCCGCGTGTTGTGTGAACCCAGATTGGGCCATGAATCCGAACAGAAAACTTTTCTCTCCCCATACCGAATTCGTTACCACGAGAACTTCAGAAGCGGTAGGAAAAAGCGGGGCGGTTTTCAAATTAATTGCTACCTCGGGGCACCCTCGACAAATCGCAGCTCAACAAAACCCCGGGCCGCACACCCCGTCGCTCAAGGTTTCTAGAGGCCGCTCTGGAGGGGCAAGGGGACTGCTGCCAACCTTGGCTTCTGGGTCCGTCGGCTGCTTGCTTTGAAATGCGCCCGCCCCAGGGAGGTCGCGCCCGCCCTTCTCCCCGTATGCCATTCTTTATTATTGTGTGTCATTTTGTGATGGGCCTGAAAGCATTTAGGAGGGCGTTTTAAAAAAGCAAACAAACCCCACGGTTTTTGAAACCGCGGTTGTCTAATAAACGGCTTCTTTGCGGGGATAACACCCGACCGTGCTTTTAAAAGAGGAAATGTTTGGAGGCCGAGAGAGAAATAGTAACGAGCCAGTGACAAAACTCTCCTTGGGTGCTCAAACTTCAGCAGCACGGCGGGACTGGCTGCAAAACCAGCCAGCACTGAACCTGCGAGTTACTGTCCAACCAAGATTAAGGAAGGGGCAACAGGGCTCCACTTGGTTTTCGCTTCCCAGGACGGGGGTATTCGAGGAGCTGCACCTGTTGCGACTCTTCGCGCAATCTTCGGAAACTCACACGCACGAGGGTGCGCTCTCTGTTTCTCGAGGGTCTCTGATATTCAGGGAGCCGCGCTTGCACACCCGGAGACGCGGACGGGCGGCGGGAAGAAAGGCGAGCGGAGCCTTCGCTCTGCACAGCTGCTCCGGATTGCCCGCGCGAAGCAGGTTGCCACGGCTCAGGGCTGCCCTCTGCTGCCGAGAGGGCGCGCGTGCAAGTCAGTCCCCATCCCTCGGAGAGTGGGACTGTCGGCCCTAAGATGCTGAGTTCTTTCTTCCTTTTCCAATTCGAAAGCCAAGACTTGGCAGATAGATTTTTTTGGGGGTATTCCTGCTCTGCTTTTCAAGATTGGCACGAAAAAGGCGCCAGACCCGGACTCCCTCAAAGTAGATTTTCAGATTATAGTCCTACTTCATTCCAGCTAGTGCTTAGTTTCTCTGTTTCTTCCAAGCTATCTGCTATTTCCCTTGCACTCTGTTCTCTCACAGCTACTCTCCCTCTCTCCCTTCAGGAATCTTGCCACCTCCGGAGGCTCTCATTCAAATCCAAGAGAGCTTCCCAGCCCCTAACTAATAATCCGATTAAGTGAACCATCAACTCAATTTTGTGGAGCTATTAACTGCTGTCAAGCTGCTTCACAAAAGACTGGTGGTTAAACAGAAGTAACTCATTCACAAGAGTTATCTGTAGTTTAGGATACAGAGTAAATAGCAGAAGTTTTGTTTTTTACTGAAGGTTGCCAATTCGCCCTTGTGTCTTTAATACAATACCAGAAAGAATATAGGTCTACTGCAAGGAGAAAATGGCAACCTGAATTGTGCATGTGTATTTAAATGCGGGTGTATATATCAGCCCACAGAAAGGCCTGTTTGACCAAAAGGTCTACCTTGTGGGACTTGGATCATAAACAGAAGCATCTCTCTCTGCCTTTGAGTCATTGCTGACTTCGGGTGACTGTCTGGAATAGTCCCTGAGGTTTTCTTGGCAAGGTTTTTACAAGTGGCTCACCCTTGCCTTCTTCCCAGGGCTGAGAGAGAGAGAGAGAGAGACTGGCCCACGTCACACAGCTGGCTTTGTGCCCAAGGCAGGATATAAGCAAAGGAACAACAGGTGCAATCTTCCTCCTTCTCTGTATTGCCTTGCTAGAGAAAGTGTCATTCACAGACTTGTTCCTGTTTCACAGCTGTTACAGACAGAGGATTACCATTCACATAAAAGAGGGAACTTCCATTCACTGCAAGAGATATATAAATAGCAATAATCAGAACCATGATATCCTGACCCAGGAGTTCCTCTCCCCACCCATATTGTTAGTACAAAGTTGAGCTCAGAGAGGTATGTCACCAGGTTGCCCTGCTCTGTGTCAACTGGTGCAGAGTTGGTTCCCGGAAGGAAGGGCTGAGCCCAGATGCCACATCTGTGAGTCACCTAAAACTTTGTCACCACCTCATTTCCCGACATTGTAGAGATCCAAGAGTAACAATAAAAAATAACTGGAGAAAACCCATTTGAAAACCCATTTCAACACCCCAGAAATGAAGAAAATGTCTTAAGAGCCCAGCTGCCCAGAAAAGTGAAACGGTTGCCCTTCCCCCATGAAAGTCCCACCAGTGTGTAAAGAGTTCCATTGATTTTTATTTATTTATTTATTTATTTAACACAAGTTTATGGTTTACGTCTTTTTTCATTTTTTCCAGGCAAGGACAAGGAGTCCTTTGAGGCACTGTACAAGCGAGGCAATTTGCTTGGCAAAGGTGGCTTTGGAACAGTGTATGCTGGGTACCGAGTTACTGATGGACTGCAGGTGAGATGGGTGTCCATGCTATGTAGAAGCAACGGGGGCTCTGCTTTGTATGCATTGCCCATGCCCTTGGAAACTTGTCTAGGGATGTTGTGATGGCTTATGGTGATTGGGCTTTGAGAATCCTTTGGGTATAACTGTCGTTATTTCCATGAGCACCTTCTGTAACTGGGAATCAGGAAGTTGATAGTCCAACAGAGTGGAAAGGGCTAGCTCAGGGAGGGTTTGATCAAAGGAAATCTAATTCTGCTTTGTCTCTAAAGATGAGAAGTAAAGTGAATGTTGGAGCTTAGATCTCTGTGTGTTTTTTTCCCAACAGGTTGCAATCAAACACATTGCCAAGAGCAAGATTACCGAGCGGGCTGAGCTGGTGAGTGTGAAGAATATCAAGAAATACATCAGTTCCAACTTTCCTAGAATAGGAAAACATTAGAGCTGAGCAGGGTTGGAAGAAAAGAACAAGTGACAGAATGGAGGACGTGGGATGGGGCCAGGCTAAAAATGTCCCCCTATCTGCTTGTGCTGCTTTGTGCGTAGCTCCAGGATAAGTAGAGTGCATCTTCTCTTTTATCTCGTAACACACTTCTTAATTTTTATGAACACACGATGAGTGGAAGAGTTCAGAAGGCAAGGGAATTTTACTGGGTGTATACAAAAGTGTAAAACTAGCACTTCAGTAAGTAGACCGTCTCTGAAGTGATCTTGAGCACAAACGGAGAAGAAGGATGCACTACTCATCCCTAAGCAGCATTGTAGAGTTGACTTTCTCACTTATGAGAATTTGGGGATATTGGAGGTCTTTTACAATTCTGAATTCCTGCTCTGCCTTTTCCTTTGGGAAGGCTGGGAATTGTAGTTCTGTGAGAAGTGAACTAGAGCTCTGCAACATAGATTTGGGGTACTTAGATACTTTGCAGCAGATTTGAACTAATGGTGCCCCTTGAGATGATATTTGTTTATAAAACCCATCATTCCAGCTTTGTGGTCCAGTCGCCATGTCTCAGGTTTACATCACAAGACACTGTGACTTTAGCAGTTTAAGACTTACCTAGAAAAAAAACCTGGCTATAGACTAGGATCATGGAGTCTAGAATGGGCTCTGAGCAATTTTTTAACATTTTATTTTAGCTTACTCCAATAGGGTCCCTTCAAGATGACTCGCATTAGGAATTCCTAGAATTCTAGCTAACCAAAGAAAGAACTAGGAATTCTGTGAATTGAAGCTCCATTACTTTTGGTGGACATTGACTTGGGGAAAGCTGCTGCCTTTAGTATTTCTGTTCCTCACCCCTTAATTTAGACCCTCCCTCTCTCCCATTTCAGCCCAATGGGACTGTGGCTCCTCTGGAGGTTACACTGATGAAGCTTGTTGGGTCAGGATCCGGGCATCATGGTGTGATTCACCTCTTGGACTGGTATGAAACTCCCGAAGGCTGCTTCCTGGTACTGGAGCGACTTGAGCATTGCCAAGATCTCTTTGATTATGTCACAGAACAAGGACCACTCCCAGAGAAGCTTTGCCGACACTTTTTCCAGCAAGTGGTCGAAGCAGTATGCCACTGCCATGCCCAGGGGGTTGTCCATCGAGACATCAAAGATGAGAACATCCTGGTGGATGTGCGCTCCGGCAACCTCAAGCTCATCGACTTTGGCTCTGGAGCCTTGTTAAGGGACTCAGTCTACACAGATTTTGATGGTGAGTGTCCAGCCAGCATTTCTTCAATCTGCTAGTCTCCAGATGAACCAGATCATAACTTTCTTCAGCCTGTAAGCCCTAAATGATTTCATGCAATGATAATGCTAGTGCAGGACTTTGGGGCAGGTGTCCAAACTACCCTTCACAGTGACTGGATAGCCTGGACTGCCTGATCCAATTCGTAGGAGAGGAGGTATTGCAGATTACTCTCTAAAGAGGGAAAACTCATGAGAACATTAAATCCAAGCCTGAACTAAAGTCATTGTACATTACTCCATGATGGTAACTAGCTGTGAGGGAATATTGTCCGGATTCACAGGAGGGAGAAAGTGCATTCCAAAGAAGCTAGAAGCATCGCAGTTTAGTTAATTTGTGTGGGAGAAAGAAGGTAAAGATGGTTTCTCCCTAATAGTTCCCAGAATATATGTTTTATAGTGCAAATAGTCTGCTTTTAGTTTGGTAGAATTTCTATCTACAGTGAGGAACAATAAAGGAAACTGCTTAGAGGATCTCAATATGTCATTCTTGGGTTTTGGAGCCTGACACAAGCTGTTCCCTTCCCTCATCTTCTTTCAGGTACCCGTGTCTACAGTCCACCAGAGTGGGTAGAATTCCAGCAGTACCATGCTCTCCCAGCAACTGTCTGGTCCTTGGGAATACTGCTGTATGACATGGCGTGTGGGGATATCCCATTTGAACAAGATGAGGAGATCTTGGCTGCCAATGTGAAGTTCTGCACTCCTGTCTCTCCTGGTGAGTCCTCTCTAGTGGTTGGATGGTTGTATGGATGGATTGAACTTCTGCACCATCCATCTCATCTAAGTGACTTTCTAAGTAGCCAGAATGGATCAGTCCTCCATTCTCAGCTGGGTGGTGGGAGACATCTACTTTCAAATTCAGATGTGATCCTACTAGACCTGATCAGAGCTTACTAAGAATTAATGAGGCAACCCAGGCTGCTCCATATTTTTTATACACAGCTGCCTCACTTAATGTCACAGCCCTACCTTTTGGGCTCCCCAATTCCTCCACAACCTGAGACTGGATTTAGAAGAGGTCATCTGCTGCATTGCACTAGTAGGGGGCATATTGAGGGCAGCATCGGTTGCCCATCCATTTTCAATCTCTTACCAGAGCCTTGGGAACTAGTTACGCTCTTAGGACTTTCTAATAAGAGAAAGTAATCAAAGTTTCTCAAGAAGTAACTTCATCAGGCCACAGTGCTGAATAGCTTCCAAACGGAGGGCTCTTTCTAAATGTGATTCTTCTTTTCCAGGCCTCAAAGACCTTGTCCAATGGTGTTTGTCTCCAGAACCTTCTGAACGACCCACATTGGAGCAAGTGCTTTTGCACCCTTGGCTAAAACGTGATCCCCATCTTCATCTTGAAGAAATGCAGGGCTCGGCATCGCCCAGGGCTACAAGCTGCAACAGCAGTGGTTGAAGGACTAGACCTGTTTCCTGGCTGTGCCTTTCCCCTCTAAGATGGGGCAGTGGTCCAAATGGTAACCACCGGACCTCAAGCAATCGAATTCATTACTGGTTGATAAAGTGTAACCTGGTTCTACAGGCTTGTTTTTAAGAAACTGAATCATGAGAGGGAACTTGAGTTGGGAGAAGCAAATTCATTGACCCAAGCTTAATCTTCTCTCAGCTATCCACAAGATGTTTCAGTTCTGGCTTTGACCAGGAGAGGACATCTCAATACGTGTAAATACTTGGGTATTATTATTTGCAAGGACCCTTGCACATTTTGAGGGGAGAGCATTCTTGGGTGGATTTCTGCTACCCATCATTTCCAAACTCTTTTCAAGACTTCTGGCCAAAGGAGAACCGGAAAGGGGTGAAGGTGGTATCTGGTTTATATGTACAGGTGTATAACTTTTGGCTTATGGATATGTGTGTCCTTTTTTAAAAAAAAATGTATTTAAAGAAGCCATCGCACAAAGATCTGAGCCTTAATGTCAACATTGGAGTGGAATTCTATTTAATAAAACAGAATTGAACTTTTGTTACTGTCGCTAAGACGCTCGTCAATCTCATTTTCTCATTAAATCTGAAGAACGGTTCTGTTTTACTGGGGGTGGAAGCTAACTCTAAGGAGTGTGGAATCTCAAGAGCAGGCAGTCTCTCTTGCCTTGGCCTTGGGGTGGGGTGGGGAATGATGGAATCATATATCAGTGGAGGGGGGGTGTCTTTTATCATGTCTTTTTGGGCTGAAGCTGGGAAAGTCTGACAATTGAAGCCCACACATTTTAAAGTCACTGAGATTGAAAAACAGTACCCCAAAACATTGGTTTTATCTCTTAGGTAATCTCCATTGGGGGAGGTTTGTACTCCTGGTGACTATCTGGACATATATATTTAGAAAGTTTTCCCCAGAGTTCCTTGAGTAAATATGCATTTGATAACTAAATAGCCAACCAACTAACCATGTAGATTTCTTAATATGTAAATGCTTTTAACCAAGATGTAAATATAATAGATGTTTTTTGCCTTTTACCAAGATGTTTTTCAGCTTCCCAGGCTAGCTAAAAAGCTGTGGAGGTGTCTGGTGGCCTCCCATATACCACCTAACCAAGGTCTGATCCAAGCTTTTTTAAGATGAGCAAAAGCCATCTTAATGTGATTTTGTCCCCTTAGTCCTCCAAAGAAGTGCAGTATGCAGACCAACATGGGAAAAGGTGAAAAGAATGCTTGCTTTTCTTGTTTTGGGGGAACACCTATTGCATTTACACAACATTATTCATTTGTGGATTCCAGGTCATAAAATAAGGGCAACTCTTTGACAGTTGGCATGGATGCTGCTAAGCCACCAATTAACTACAATTTACTGTAATAAAACCTAATTAGCTGAGTTCACAGCTAATTGTACTAAACCACCAGCAACTGATGAGTTTACACAACACATTAAGTCACAAACGACCCATTTATGTTTTGATATAGCTTGCTGCATGAAGCTAGCTACAGCTTGATTCCTTTTTTTTTCAATAACTATACCAGGTCAGGAAGGTGAAGGCATTTAAATAATGAACATTAAAAATTAACAAAAAAAATAGAAAAGAAGGAATCAGTAAGAGGGGGCAGAGGTGGGATCTTCTTAGTTTACTAACTATCTCCAGGTAAAACTCCCTGGCTGACAGGGTTGGCAACATACCCGTTCTCCCAGACTGAGCGGGACGGGCCAATCCCACTGGGGTGAGACAGTTCCTCAGATAACCTGGTCCCATGCCATAAAGAGCTTGAAAGGGAATAACCAACGCCTTGAATTGGACCTGGAAACAAACTGACAACCAGTGCAGCTCACTCAACAGTAATGTTACATGGTCACTTTGCGGGCCCTTAGAACTATCCATGTGGCTGCATTCAGTGCCAGTCGTAGCTTCCAAAATCCTTAATTTAGCAGACACAAATAAGCCTGCACTCAAAAGCCTCTTCCCAAGTTTCATAGGAACTCAGTGTCCCCTGCGGTTCACATGTTATGACACCTGCAGTGATTCACATTTGCCTATTAAATGCCTCTTGCTGATGACAAAGCCTATAGTTGCCACATCAGGATCAAGTAAAAATGTTTATAGCCAGGCGCTCTGCGTCATTGAGAGATAGAGAGAGGGAGGGAGGGAAGGAGGGAGAGAGAGAGCAAAAAGCCAGACCAATGTTTCCAGTTCATTGTTTTCCGAAGCAATTTGCGCTAATAATTTGCCATCATAGTTGGGTGATATGTCTTAGAAGTTTTTGACAGTGAAAATAAAAGAAGGGGGGTGGATTCTCTAGCAGGCTGCATGCCTGGATTGCCCCACTCTATTGCACTTGTTGCAGGATCCCAATTAGTTGAAAGTTATCCGTGCTAATATCTCTAACTTTACAATGGATCAAATGTATACACAAATGCACACACACGTATTACCTGTACTGGTTTTAATTCGCCAGTCTTATATATAGATAGCATTATCTTCTGACCCTCCTAGAAGAGAGAACAGAATGCAACATTAGGCCTTTCTGTCACCCGGATTTGACCTGACGTTCACACCCGTCATTAAAAGTAGAACATTCCATTGCTGGGAAGAAAGCCAGTCTAATGAAACCAACAAGACAGGTTCCTGTAAATTCCACCCTCCGGGGTGCCAGTCTGGGAATGCCAAGCAAGATCTAGAAGTGACGCATCCCAGCGTCACACTAGAGTTTACTTAGCTCCAGAGTACACAGGAAGTTGCTACACCCTGACAAATGCTGGCCTGTCTATCTGAATGCCTTCTGCCTGCATCCGTGATGTGCTGGCTCTTGCCCTTCCCAGTTGCAACATCTGACAAGAAGTGTAAATCTGATGCATCATATACTTATACACATACACACACACATCATTTAGAAAGTTGCAGCTTGCCAGTAAAACATGCTAACAGGGATGAGGCCTGGTATAATTAATGTACAGCTTACAAGTTTTCAAACCTTGGATCTCTCATTGTGTGTCAGATCTCACCTATAATTTCTACTATTATTCTACTACCCTGCTTCCCCGAAAATAAAGACCTAGCTGGAAAATAAGCCCTAGCATGATTTTCCAGGATGCCTGTAATATAAGCCCTACCCCCACAAAATAAGTCCCAGTTAAGATCCTTAGCCAGGATGTGTTTAGTACCGTATTTCCCCGAAAATAAGACCTAATGCGTCTTTTGGAGCAAAAAGTAATACAAGACCCGATCTTATTTTCAGGGAAACACGATACTATATTTCTACTATTGTAGCTTGGTGCTGCTTTCTAGATGATTTAAGATGGCAATGAGCTGAAATGCTTATTTCTTTTTAGAAGGGCCACCAGGCCTCATCCCTGTTAACATATTTAACTGGCAAACTGCTACACTTCTAGACGAGGCAAATCAGCACTCCACCATTATGAGTCATCCTCGATTTACAAGTGTTTGCCTAGCAACTGTTTGAAGTTACAAGGGCACTGAAAAAAATGACTTATGATTGGTCCTCACACTTACAACCATCTCAGCATCCCTATGGTCATGCGATCAAAATTTGGTTGCTTGGCAACTGGCAGATATTTACCACAGTTGCAGTGTCCCAGGGTTATGTGATTGGCAACTTGTGATCTTCCCAGCCATCTTTCAACAAGGAAAGTCAGTGGGGGCAGCCAGATTCACTTAAAACTGCAGTGATTTGCTTAACAACCTTTGCAAAAAAAGGACCTAAAATTGAGTGCAATTCATTTAACAATTGCCTTGCTTAGCAATGGAAATTCTGGTCCCAATAGTAGTTGTTGATTGAGGACTGCTCATACTCCAAATGTATGTTTGATCTGATATAAATGTCAGATATTGCATTTAAGGTAATCTGCGATCACCTGAATTTCATTCAGAAATGCCACACCCATCCTTATAGCAATTGACTTGTTTTTCTAACATCCTAAGAATCCAATTGTCCCTTCTCTTGTTCTGAATCATGTCAGAACATCCTTTATCACAGTGGACATTTTGGACACAATATGCTCTTTGGAGAAGGTTCTAAAGCTGAGATGATGACCAGTAGGAAGAAGGATGGACTCAGTTATTGTGTCAACGAGTACACAATTGGAAGACCTGAAAGACCAGATTAGGGGCAAATTATCATAAATAAAATTATGCAGTCACTAAAAGTTGATATCACTGATATGCTATATAATCAATCAATAGTGGAAACTGGACTCACAAGAATGTGGTACTCTTGAGGCTTTTTTATTAACAAATACTATAACATTGCCTGACACCAGTGGCATCCATTGAATTGTTTTATGTGTGCAATTGAAGCTGGGGTTTATTGGTTTTTTATGCATGTGTAACACCATATTGCACGTGTACAAAGTGGCAGAATTTTGATTGTGTGGTTGCTCTGTCTTGACTCACCTCGTGTCAAGGTGTCCTGGAAGCATCAAATGCAGTGATACTCCCCGGACACACATTGGAGTATCATGCCATCACGATGGAGGTTCTACCCTTTATGTATGTGTATCATGTTGTTGCGTGCGTGCATTAAACAGGCAATGTTGTTTCTTTCTCACTATGAGGAAAGCTTCCAATCTTGCAGATGCCTCTGTCTTCTTAGCAACTTGGGAGACAACTTGGGATTCTCAAATGACAGCAGTCCAGTTGCTGAGATTTCTGTGACTCAGACTGAAAGACTTTGCTTTCTGTTGAAGTGGGTCACTAGGAGTTTGAGATTGTGACCCAAGAATGCTGCACAATCTATTTCTGAAGGACATCCTACTGTTCCCTTTGTCTTCTCCTAAACCCATCATAAGCACAGCTTAAAGGTTCTGTTTAGTTCTCCAATCTTAGCGTTTTCTCACTTCTCACACCATTCTTCTAGTGGACCAGATCTAGGGTATTTTGTTAAATACTTTGGCTGATGATACACTGAGTGCATAGTATTGTATTGGGCCATCTCTTTGAAACAGTCTTGTGTAGTGGTGGAAGCGCTGGCCTAGAAATCAGGAGATAGTGAGTTCGAGTCCTGTTTCACACATGAGAAGTCAGAGGGGTCACTTTGGGCCAGTCCTTCTCTCAGCCCAACCTACCTGACAGGGACGTTGTTGGGGAGGGGGAAGGGGAATAAAAGGCAGGAGTATCAGGTTGACTTGGCTGCAACATTGATTAATTGACCGCTTTGTTGCCCAAGCCAAGATATTTTGTAAATAGTTTTTTAACGTTCAATGTTAAATTTTTCCATGTTTTCTGTACACCGCCCTGAGTCCTTCGCGAGAAGGGCGGTATATAAATTTAAACAAACAAACAAACAAACCAGTGCAAGTGTTAAAGATGTTATATGGCTTAAGTGGCTGGCCCTCAGTCACTAACAAACCCATCCTGTACCAGCTACAGTTTTTGAGTAGTCTTTGGAGGCAGCCAAAGCAGGGCACATTACAGTAAACCAATCACAAGGTAATAAGATTGGCATTTCTTAGGCATTTCAAAAAGGGTTGCAACTATGCCAACCACAAAATGCTAAATAAAATCTTTTCTGGACACAGCTTCTACTTGTGGTTCAATCAACAGCTATGAGTTCAAGCAAACATCCAGAAAATAGACTTGCTACTTCAGAAAAAATGTGATTCCATCTATAACTAAAATTGGAATTGCCATGGAGTCTGGCACTGGAGGTTTTGTATAAACAAATGGTCTATCACATTTGCCTCCACATATCAGCTCTGAATTTCAAAGATTGACTTGGTGTGTGGTCAGATTGCCTGCCAGCTCATTGGGGAATCCACCTGCTTCTTTTTTTCTTTAACATATTGCAGGTAGATTTGAGAGAGACCACATCAAGCTGGAGAGACAAATTCAGCAGATTGCCCATTCTTCATGAAACACTCATATTGGAAAGACTGCGAAAATACACAAAGGTTTTCATTTTAAAAGCACACTAGCAATGGTGCTGTGCCAAAATGTTAACAAAAAATATATTTTGCCTAGTCTACTTAGCAACTATTCTGTCTTCAAAAGAAAGTTCAATTCACAGCAGAGTTGGCTCAGAGAAAAAGTAACAACTTTTTTGATCCCCATCAAGCGCAATGAATGTTATTAGCTGTAAAACAATCCAATCAGTTTTCAGGGAATGCATATTTTAGATTCATTCTTCATCTTTATAGCCTCCTGATTGATGACTTCTTCCTCTTAAGGGTTCTTCTACTTCTTTGATCTGAGGAAAGGGAACAGTCCCTGCCTCTTCAATAGAAGCAAGCACTTCCTACTTGCACAGAAGAGGCAAGTCTCTGAAATCTCTGCCAGTTGGTTTTGGTAGATTTTTTATAAATTGATTTATTTTATCCCACCTTTATTATTTTTATGAGTAACTGAAGGCAGTGAAAACATGCATCAAATGCCAGCTTCAGAGCATCCATCCTTCCATTTAGTTCTGACAATTGTTGAAAGATAGAAATAACAATCGATGTCATCAACAAGCACCATCTCAATGTAAAGTCAGTCATGTCAGTCATGATTATGCATATATACAAATGATTGTGACTTATCTTATATATTCAAACTGACTATGAATGTATCTTGATTGTATTTTTGTTGTGTATCTATGTAGGTATTGAGCACAATCAGTGAAGACAAATTCCTTGTGTGTCCTGACACACATGGCGAAAATAAAATTCTGATTCTGAATTGTGTTCCTGCTCTTTGAATCCCTACATTCTCCCATAGCCTTCCAGAGAAACCACAGCTGCAGAAGGAACTCTGGTTCCTTACAAGGAAGAGGTTAAAGCAGTACTGTAGATCCATCCTGTGAGCTGAATTCTTCCCATATAGAAGAAAGTTTTATAAGTTGTTGCTACCACACAACAGAGCCGGAACCAAACAAAACAGCTTAGCCTGAGACACTCTGGTGGAGTGTGATAAGGTCATAGAAAGAGTCATAAAAAGCAAGAGGAGGAATAATAAAATAATAAAGATGCTTAGGAATGAGAAATGGGAAAAAAATAAACATTAAAAAATGTAAAACAAAATTAACTAAACTTCTAAAGTGAGTTGCAAGGAACTCACTAAAGAGACTTCTGTTTCTGTGTCATCTTCACCTCTACCTCCCCTACCAGCATCCAATTGTTGGGGAAATCCTGAAGCACCTGTAGGAAGCAATTCTGGAAAGCTCATCTGGTTGATGCTCCATCAACATCATACCACAATCTGCAACATGGTAAAAGATAAAGGCTCCCCCTGCACATGCGTGCTAGTCCTTTCCTACTCTAGGGGCGGTGCTCATTTCGGTTTCAAAGCCGAAGAGCCAGCACTGTCCGAAGACGTCCCCGTGGTCATGTGGCTGGCATGACTAGATGCCAAAAGCGCACAGAGCACTGTTACCTTTCCACCGAAGTGGTCCCTATTTTTCTACTTCCATTTTTACATGCTTTCGAATTGCTAGGCTGGCAGAAGCTGAGGTAAGGAATGGGAGCTCATTCCATTACACGGCGCTAGGGATTCGAACTGCCGACCTTCCAATCAACAAGCTCAGTATCTTTATCCACTAAGCCACTGCGCCATACATTAGGAGAACCTTTTTTTTATCCAAAGGCAAGTTTTAATGTAAGTGTACATTAATTTTATACTGTGGATAGTACATAATATTTGCCACTAACAAGGTATCACATTTTGAGGGTTGAAAGCACTTTGGTACACAGTATAAAAGTCTTAAATATGTGCATTTTTTAAATCCTCAACTTTATATGTCAATTATATTAAACTAAAGTTATATAATTATATCTTCATATGTATTCACTGAGATGGTAACTGTTTAATTTTTAATAAAAATATTGTTTCAGTATACCAAATATAGATGTATGTTTCCATATTTTTTTCACATTGCCAGATTGCTTTTATTAGCATGAACCAAACTTTCATCAATGGTTAGTCCTATTTATTAATATGACTCATCAAAATATCCAAGTGAATATTGATTGACAAGGATGATTTGCCTTCAACACTCCTAGAAAGTTTTTCAATTTGCCAGTAGCACAATCATTTGTCAACAAACAAGTTATGTATCCTATAATTAGTTATACAAGTGATGTTTAGAAAAAGCATATTGGATCACGATGCTTCCTCATTTCCTCAAAACCCACCTTAGCACAGGCAACCCCTACTTTTTGAGGCTAGTTGACAATGGTGAAGATGACACCCAACTAGCCTTCAGAATGCTATGTGCCATTTCAGCTTATAACTCTGGACAGGTAGACTTATTCCAAGCAGAATCCTTAGCTGTAGTAACTGGTTTTACTTTGTTTTAACTGTTTCTAGGAGTTTTAGAATCATATATGGAAATATGCAATCACATGGGCTCTACATTGAGAGCCTAGGCAATACAATGTTCCCTTAATTATAAAATGCTCCCTATCTGCCTCTTCAACAGTAAGGCATGTGTTCCATCTATGAACTGATTCTATGAGAGGCTAAATACATTTCTTAGAGGTGTATTTACCAATATGGTGAGATGATGCATTCAGCAAAGAAGACAATAATGATGACATGACTTCATGGACAGCAATAAACTGTGGTTTTATAATTCATATAAAACCTGGAAAGAACTCTGGATTCGACTTCCAGTCCTAGAGGCAACAGGACGTGGGAGAGCTAGCTCTGCCTCCCACGCCTGAAATCCGCTCTCTGGGGGGCCCTTAGGGGCCGGGCGACCCCTGATTGGGGAGCCCGCCGTTTGAGGGCGGCTCACCAGGGGCTAC
>JANHFO010001991.1:458679-470189 GCA_032468095.1 Pareas carinatus | reverse complement strand
GGTCAAATGAGGACCCAGATTGTTGGGGGCAATATGCTGATTTCTGTAAACCACTTAGAGAGGGCTATAAAGCACTGCTATTGCTGTTGCTATTTTTCCCATTCAAGGAAGAAGTAGAAATAAATAGCTCGCTCGATCTTTTGACAATCAGCTGTTTTTCGTGGTTTTTTTCTGTCAGTTGTCGGCAACTTGGGCTGTCTGTTACAGGCCGTCTTTCGTCCATTCCTCTAAAGAGTTCCGAAGTACATCTGGATCGGCCGCCACCAGATCCAGGCCCCCAGGAATCCTCTTCTTCTTGTCACCTCTTCAGGGCGACGTTCAGACCCTTGGGGGGGTTCCCAAAACGGATTGAATTCAGACCACAGGGACTGGAGCACCAATCCCTGCCACCTGCTTCATTGCCATCTCACCGGATGTTCTACTCTATTCTAATGTGCCTCTTAAATTGACAAGCACAAGAACAGAGCAGAACAATCTGGTTTAAGCATTAGCACAGTTGGATGGAAATCGTTAACCTTTTTTGATGTTGCTGGAGTTCTGATATACAGCTCGTTAGATGTGAAAAATATTGATTCTGAATTACTTTTGTCGTATGCCAATTAGATTAGAGAGAAAGCATTTTCCCATTTGACATCAAGAAGCTAGAATATTGGATCTAAATGCTTATTATCACTCAGTGGATTTATCAAAACAGACACATTTCAAGCAATAAAATATACACTATTTCCTTTTGACATGATCAGCAATTTATTAAGATTGCTGCTGTTGGAAAATGAGAGGGGGTAAGCTGGAGTTTTTCACTTCCATTCATCAAGGTCAGTTCAGGCTTCCAATTGACTCTAGGGACTACAAAATTGACACTGCAGAGCTCTTGTGTCAGCCAGGATTGCCCTCTTCTGCTTGTGTTGACAATCTCTATTCTGCATCCCAGTTAGTGGGCTGGCAACTAAGGGAAGAAGGTGAGAGTTGGTCTGCATGTGTATCTGTTGGTTTGTCTAACTCCTGTTTTAATGGTTTCTGATGCAAGAAGCCTAAAGGGAACCCAGAGGTTTCCGATTATTTCTTCCATCAAAATCTCTGGCGCTGTTTCTGGATGGGGATCGTTTTTTCAGTGCAGTATCTCTTGTGCATCTGCTGGTGATTGATATTGATGAAAGGACACTGAGCTGTTTTCTACTTTTCCTTTCCCAGGTAACCGACAATTGAAGTACATTAGTTTGGCAGTCTTGGTGGTGCAAAATGCCTCTCTCATCCTCAGCATTCGCTACGTGCGCACCTTGCCAGGGGACCGATTCTTTGCTACCACAGCGGTGGTTATGGCTGAAATTCTTAAGGGAACCACCTGCCTACTGCTCATCTTTATTCAGAAACAAGGTGGGAATACCACTCCAAAGAAAAGGGGGGCTCTCAAGAAAGGGCTTGCTTCTCTCAACCTTGTTCTTTGATCATTAACAGTCTTGCTGGACTGAGATTTGCGTTTCTGCCACTGACCAATCTAATGGTTGAATTGGAAAATCTAAATCATTTTTATGTCATTTCTGCATATTACTCTTTATGGTCATATCTGAATTTGGCTCACCATAACTTTAAATAACATGGTTGGAAGCTTGCGACTTGTATACAAAAGTGGGAGGAAAACAAGCAAGAAAAACATTTCTATGGACACAGAAAGAAACAGTTACATAATTAAAAATTGAATTATGAAAATCAATGAATACTTTAAAATGTGCATATACAGTCATAAAATTGCCTTCTGTAAGAGTACAAAATGAAATATCTAGTTAACTAACCAATTGATGTAAGGTGAACAAAGTATTTTCTTGTAAGGACTTATTTTTATTTTATTTACTTACATGCTGGTCCAGTCAACAAGTGATTATGAGCAGCCTCCGTATTTCACTGCATAATCAGATTAATAGGGCAGCAACCACAGTAATCATTAATTCAACAATAATCCAAAATTAGCCTTGGACAATTCCATAATCAACAAACCTTCCACAGGGGAGCTATTATATATTCCAGACCTTAAAGGTATGCTTGAAACAGCCAGGGTTAAATGGCTTCGCAGAACACACACACACACGTGTAGAGGAGAGTCTGATTTGGGAATGGGAGATCATTCTAGAGAAGGAAGAACAGTAATGGAAGAGGTTTATCGTGGAGTTTCCTGCAATGATATTCCTTAAGGATGACGACCTTGAGGGAGCCCATACTCTTAGAGCTTATTGGTTGAGTAGAGGCCTTTGTGGGAAAACTCCTGTGTCTTGAGCCATGAGAATAATCTATAGCAGTGATAGCTAACCTTTTAGACACTGAGTGCCTGGACGAGTCGCAACTTATGAGTCGTGGCTCATGGCATCATTGCTTAGCACCTCTACTCTCTTTAAGAGCATGCGGATGGCCCCATGATGTCATTGCCTGGCGCTGCTATTCCTTTCTGAGCATGCTCAGCTCTGAGGCGATGCTAGGGCGACTTGGCTCGCGTGCCAACTGAGAGGGCTATGTGTGCCCACTGCGGCACACGTGCCATAGGTTCACCACCACTGATCTATAGTATTTTCAAAGATAGGACGGGAACAAATATTTGCAACGTATAATAACTAGGGATCTCTCCCTTTTGCAATTGTTATTCAAAGCAAAAAAGACTGAAAATAATCTGTTGTGTCTTGATATGTACAAGAAATAGTTTCTTGTCTGTATCCTTTTCCAGGTAATCTGAGACAGTTTGCTGCCTCTTTGTATGATTCCATTTTGGTACAGTATATGGACACTCTCAAGCTAGCAGTGCCTTCTCTCATTTACACCCTCCAAAACAATCTGCAGTATGTGGCCATCTCCAACTTGCCAGCAGCTACCTTCCAGGTGAGATGCTCCTCGTACTTTCATTTCCTCTCTAAAATGCTGCAAGGAGATGTTAGAAGCATATTTCCAAAGGAGAATGTCCTTCAGTTTCATGTACTTGCTTTATGTACCTGCCATTCTTTTTTTAAACATGGCCCTCTTCCCCACATCAGAGTAAATTGGATGGGGATCCTGAGTTACGTTCCTTTAAGTCTCTTGGACAGTGTGTATTGAAATCTTGTGCCCATATCTAGAAATACTGTGTGTTCCCCGGGTTATAGTTTGATTTCATTATAAGTGCACTGTTTATCCAGGTGATGTTAGGATTGTTCACCACAGGTGGAAACTGTAGCTACCTGTCTGGAAAGGATTGACAATGTCACATTATTTCAAAACCATACATACCTGGATATATGCAAAGGCCGCCTGTTTTCTCTCTTTAGAAAAAGCTGAAGGATGTTTATGTAAATTATGCAACTTAAGCAAATCTCTTGCTCTGCACAATTTTGAATAGTTTTATGATTTGATGTAATATATTTCATTTCTGATAATCAATTGGTGGGAACATGCTGAATTAAGAGGTTCTGAAATCTTAGCAGGTATTGTTATTCTCAAACAAATAGTCATACTTCCATAAAGAGAGAATTCCTCTCTTTTTAAAAATGAAAGCAAACACTAATGGGATGCTGAATTGGCCAAATTGTTGCTATCTCCACTTTTTAATTCACTTTTAAGGGATTAAATAAGGGTGCACATACAATCCTGGATATCTGATATTTGATTCGAAACCACTATAGTTTTCCGTAAACTTGTTTTTTCCAATAAGATTAATGATTTAAGGTGGATTAAATCAATGTGGTAGCATTTTGAGATTTTAGTCTCATTTTGCACATAGAGTATAAGAACTGAAGAGTCATCTGGATCCCTATAGTGATTTAAATTAACTTTCCCCTAACCAGATTTCTTCTGGATGAGTGGAGCTGCAGCTCCCCCAAGCTGCTGGGAATTCTGGGGATTGTGGTCCAAGGAATCTGCAGAGCTCTTGCATAATTTAGAGTCTGGGACTAAGGAGAACTACATAATCCTTGGGCCCCTGGCTGGCTGGCAGGCAGGCAGCTTCCTGATTCAAGGAATATTGGGGTGGCTACTAAACTACACTGCCTTTCCCAGGTCACCTACCAGCTGAAGATCCTCACCACAGCTGTCTTCTCGGTGCTGATGCTCCGCAAGAGCCTGTCCCGTCTTCAGTGGCTGTCCCTCGTGCTTCTTTTTGCCGGTGTAGCCATTGTCCAGGTGGAGCAGCAGCACGCAGGGGGCAAACCAGCTCCCAAGGGCCAGGGGATGCAACAAAGCTACATGGTGGGACTTGTGGCCGTGGTGGTGTCCTGCCTCTCATCTGGCTTTGCTGGGGTCTATTTTGAAAAGATCCTCAAGGGCAGCACAGCCTCGGTTTGGCTACGTAACGTTCAGCTGGGCATCTTCGGGACCTTACTGGGGCTATTGGGACTTTGGTCCACTGAGGGGGCAGCCGTTGCTCAGGATGGATTCTTCTTTGGCTACACCCCACTCGTGTGGGGAGTGATCCTGAATCAGGCTTTTGGTGGCCTCTTGGTGGCAGTGGTTGTGAAATACGCCGACAACATCCTCAAAGGCTTTGCCACCTCCTTCTCCATTGTGGTGTCCACCGTGGCTTCTATCTACCTCTTTGACTTCCACCTCAATCTACTCTTTGCTCTAGGAGCAGGCCTGGTCATAGGGGCTGTCTATCTGTACAGCTTGCCCAAGGGACCATTGTCCAGTCGATCCCTGGTGGGTGCAGCTATCCAGCAGCAGGGCCATGGAGCACAAAGCAAGGAACTTCCTTCCGTGACTACAGATGGCTTCCTGACCAAGTCAGTACTGATCAGTTGAGAAGAACAGAACACCTCCTGCATTACCTGTCACTGGTTTCTTGTGAAGGTTCACAAAACCTGGACCCCTTTTTGCAATGTCCATCTTTTTTCACTTCTCCCTCTCTTTCCCTAGATCTTCTCTGCTCTTTCATCTCCTCCCCCTCTTTGCCTTGGTCTTTATGTTCTTAACTACGTGCTGACCACTGCATATTCTCCTCTTTTTTCTCTCATCTGCTTCCCAAGTTATTCAGCTGCCCATTTTACAGACCCATAAATTGTTATTTTATCCAAAGATGTATTCATGTATAATTCTCCACACACTTCAGCTGGTATCTGCCATTGTCTGCTTGAATTATTCACCTTCTCTTTGATTTCTAACTTTCCTATCCATTTCTCCACTGTCCCGACATTGCCTCCTGAAAAGCAACTTAGGCACATTTTGGGAATGTTTCTGTCCCAAGAACTTCCTTATATCTGGTCAGCAGGGAGAAATTTTTATACAAAAGTGTACTTTTAATAAAAGTACACAATCATATAATCACAAGGAGGATTGCGAGGGGGATATATAACAGCACATAAAGAGAAAAATGTGAAGAAAAACATCATTTGTCCTCTGGGAGCATACAAATGGTTTTTAAAATGCCAGATATATGAAAATAATAGGAATTAGCTTGTTTACAGCTGTTTGCTCAAAAATTGTCCAATTTATCTACTGTAGCAGATGAAAACTGACCAAGAAAGGCTGTGTGGGGGTGCGTGCATGTGGCCATACCAGGCCGTTGAAATCAAGGTGTTGGGTATTTGAGTTGCTTGGCATTCCGCTTTTGTTCCTTCTCCAACTCTGGTTATTTAACAAATACTGTTGGATCATTGTGGAAAAGGGAACTGAGTTTGAGGTGTAGTTAATTCTTTCCTTCCTTCAGTGTATATTTAGAGTTTTAAAGGTTTGGGAGTTACTGGGCAAATGTTACATTGATTAATTAATTAATTAAGGTTTCGTTATGGACAGAGAAGATGGACTGGAAGAGATTGGCTCATTTCACATAAGGGAAACTTGATTTGAAGTAAGAAGAATCTCAGGTTAAAGGTTATTAGGATAGAGCCACCAGATATGGACGCATGTAAAGTACATACAGTAGAAGGAAAGGAAAATTTGCATCAGCCAGAGATTAAAAGGACAACCATCTGCTGGTGCTTTGGCTATTAAGAGAGCCAAAATTGGCCTTCTGGAACTCCAGGACATCCACTGGGGAGTCTACGGAGCAGAAGCTAAGAATCTGAGTGCCATTCATTTCTTTTGTACTTTGCAAGGAGGAGAGTGGATTAAATGAAAACAGGGTTCTTGGTGAACGCATAAGCCCATTTCAAGTGTGTGTCCTTCCTCTTCGCCCACCTCCACCCCCAGAGGTCTCCCTTTGATCTGCAGTTCCAGGCAACCATCTGTACAGGCGCACACTAATTGTCCAGCTTGAGGGTTAACACGTTGTGTACATTTTGAACTTAAAAGCAACAGAAGGGTAAGAGGGGCTGGGATTCTAAGAAGTCAGGGCCCTTCTCTGCCTGTTTCCTTTTTATGTTAATATGTGAGGCTTATTGGGACGTGATCTGCCTCTCCCTAACCCTGGTGCATTTTATACAGACTACGTCTATATAATGCATAAGTATACACTAACTCTGGAGTGTGTGTGAAAGGGGTGGGAGAGTGTTGGGTGAATTTTGTTTCCTTTTGAAATGGGGAGGATAAACACAGGTCACCGTGATGTGTGTGAGTGTGAATGTACATGTTTTTTACATTGCTAATCATTTTTTTATGAATTCTGCTTTTTTAAGGAAAACAATCAAAGAAAGCCTGTACTGTTTGTCAATGTACATAAACTACAGATGAATAAAGAGTGTGTATTTATTTAGCCTTACTGCTTAATGATTGAGGGAGTCTTGAAAAGGGCAGATCTGTCTCATGCTGCATGTTTAACCCTATTAACATTGGGAGATGGCTGGGGCAAGAATTGGGACAGCCTTTTCACTAGAGATTGGGATCAACTGCCTGGAAAGAGGGATTGGTACGATTCTGAGCCAGGGCTCTGACCAGCCTTCATCAGCCTGGTGGTAGTCCTCTCCTCAGGCCAATGAGCTTGTTGGCGAGGGGTGGAGAGGTGATGGGAACTGTAGTTCAAACCAGTTGGTGAACATCCAAATGAGGGAAGACTGGCATAGAATATTGGTTTTTCCCATGCCTGTGAGTCAGTTGGAGTGCAATGACTGAAGCAGCAAATAGTGGTATCTGAGATAATATATGCACGTGATGGCATATTGAAATGCAGAAGGTCATTGACTTGTCTGTCACATAAAAAGTTGCAATTTGGTGGCAGTTTTTAAAAGGGTTCTTGGGCGATAGCCCAGTTTTTCAATGGTCACTGACAGCGAGGCCTGATTACACATCCCTAGCAGAAGAAAAGGAACAGTCATAGCCGAACTCTTCCATTTGATTAAGAATAAAAAGGCATTCTCTAATCCAGGGGTCTCCAAGTTTGGCGACATGAAGTCCAGAAGTCTTCAAATCGCCATGGTTGGAGACCCCTGCTCTAATCATTAAAATTGAGCTTCACTTTACCAACAGTTAAGTATGCTAAAATTAGAAATACATGATACTCAGGGGCCAGGAACTGACATCATCCTTCCCAGTTTAGACTGAATCTAAAGTGTGTCTACTTATAAAGTCCATCCACACGCATTATGATCCAAAATTGCCTTTCACAAGTGGGAATAAAATGGGTAGTGCAAATTCTTTCCTTCAAATTCTACCCACCTCCTTCTATAGAAGTTCCACTTTGGGCGTTTGGATGATGCATCTGAACCTCTGTGCTCAGGCCGCTAAACCAAAAGTGGAAGACTGGATCCGTAGAACTATAGGATACTCCTCCCGCTCAAAGAGGGGAGATGCAATTTGATGTTCTATGTACTGTAAATTGAAATGGTCCTTGAAATCTGGAGAAAAATCCCAGCCTAGAAGATGCAGTTTTGTCTACTTTGCACTTAAGCCTTCACTAGCCCTCTTTCCCAGAAGAATTATTAAGAGCACGCTGTTGTGATCCAGAGATTGTTCATCGCTGGTCTAGAGGCAAGCTTGCAGACACAAGGTTCTGTTTTGCTCCCTGCTTCTCTGGATAGTGAATATTTGCCTAATAGGCTTGAGCTATAAACCTGGTCAATTTCCATAAGAAACCCTTCCTAGGGAAAGGAGTTCCAATGAAGTTTGACTGAGGATGCAGGGCAGGGAAAAAATAGGAGGCACCGTGTAGCAACATAGATAATTGCTCCCCTTATTTGACCCATGATTTATTCCAAGGAACCGGATCTGGAGCACATAGGTCATGTTGGTGAGGTGCGTTCTCAATGACAATGACCTCTGGGGCTCAATGTCACACTCTGCCAGATCTGATGCACCACATCAGAGTGCAGATGACAGATTTGCTTGCTGTTCCCATGACCAAATTAGAAAGTATGATGGCAGACTGAAACCTTGGTTTCCATGAAGAAAAGCAGTAGGTAAGTAGCATGGAATTGGGTCAGTCTTGAGATCTTCAAGTGGGTCTGGAAAGAGCTGTCCTTGAAGTTTTTAAAGATATGACACTGACATTTTATTGGCCAATCAATAGGATTAAATGGCATTTTCAAGGATTCATCGAGTGGATTTTCTGTGGCCTCCAATATTTCCTCATCTCACAAGAAGACTGGAAACTTATAAGGATGAATAAAATTTAGAAAGTGAGCAAAAATGCACATTTTGCTTAACTGATCAATCTTGGAAGATCTAAATCATTGCTTTCATAACGTTGACTTAAAAAAAGTTGCAGAATTCACCCAGAGTAAGTTAAAATGTTTGATGTGAGCTGTGGATGAACAGCAAGGGATCACTGAGCCAAATCAGACCATAGGGATTTCTATGCCCAACCTAGATTGCCTTCAACATCGATTCTGCTCCACAGGATCCAGTTGTGATAGATGAACTTACTACAGCCTGTTCTCTGAGTGGCTCCAATTGAATAGACTGCTATATAGACTGCCTTAGGAAGCACCTCTATTAATCTTCACCACCTGGGGATCTTATCACTTCTCCATTCTGGATTTGTAACCCTACTGGCAAATGGTTGCTGCTTTGGAGGTTCATATTTGAGCACTAATTTATAATTTATATTTCTAATTTATAGATTAGAACCACAGCAGTTGTTTGTTGTTATCTTCTACAAAACGCTATTAGGATTGTGAGTTCTGTGGCTACTTCCCAGGCAGAAATAGTCGTCATGGTTCACATATGGTTAACTATGCGTTTGTTGAATAAACATCTAGCTTTGCATAAAGTGCTGAGACACAGTCGGACTAATAACCAGTTAATAAGTATCAATTACCTTTAACTGATTTGTTCATACAGCATCTAACCAAGCAAGAAAGCCACAGTGCTTTTTTTGTCATAGAACGGATTTGAACATAGTTCCGGCACCGTTTTTTCCTTAAATACAATAAATTAAATTTATGTTAAGAACTGAATACATATATTTTTTTAAATAAAAGATTAACAAGATGTGAGTTTCAGCACTTTTTTCTTACAAAAAAAGCACTGCTTAACACAATGTCTAAACTTACTTTGAGAGTCCATTTCAAATGCAAGTTGCAATATTTGTTTGTTCTGCACAACAGACAAGTGCTGTGGGAATAACTCCTGCTTTGGCATTTTACTTTTTCCCCCCTTTGTTAAATATGGGAGTTAAAACTTTAAAAAAGGTTGCCAGGAACATCCAGTTTTGTGACTTGCTGAGAAAGGAAAATACAGATAAAGTTTGTTTTAGGCATACAGTGTTGATTCTGCAGCTGAATTAGTGTCATAGAAAACCTTGCAATGGGTATACTTACCCTGGAGCCATTCTACACTACCTGGAATGAATATGTATATTTTTGAATGCTTTCTTTTTTTTTACTTTTTTGTAAAATTGCAACTAAAGTAGGGCTTTTCCTTCTAATAAGTTTAATTTCTATTTAGAGTTTGTTGCATCAAAGAATTCAAAATACTATTCTCCCATCTTGTTTATTTTTTGTCTCAAACAACATTGTTTGTTGTCATGATTTATTCTGGCCATATTTACAGATCTGGCTCAAGGAGCAAAAGGAGCAAGTACTAAATAGGTCAGTGTCCTAGACACTGTGACAATATTGTCGTAACAACCTTGTTAAAATAAGAACACAATGTACCACAAACCAGTGGACATTTTAGCCTAGCTTATGGTGTTAACGGTGATAGAGCAGCTCATTTATAATTTGGTACACCCTGCAAACCCAGGAAACTGGGTTAACTGAGTAAACCATTGGTTGGGATAATTGGCTGAGCATGTAACTGAAACACAGCAAGCCTGTCCCATTGTTTATATTACATGGAATCTCCATATATAATTCCTCTTTGCCAAATGAGCGCCATTTCCCCTAATCTATATGATGACCTATTGAATAGACTAATGGAATAAGTATTGAATTTTGGATCTTCCCATACAACAACCTTAGGTTGCTCTAGCTAGAAGGGGACAACTCTTCAATAAACAGAGCTCTGATGTTGCCTTCCCTGATCCAAATGAAGTACTATCAGGAATAGAGTTGATTCCATATTGGATTCTAGATGTTACTAAACCACCACTCCAACATTCTCAGCCAGCTCGGTTTGTAACAAATAATGCTGGGAGTTAGAGTTCAGTACTATTTGGATACCATGCTTAGCAAAGCTGTCACAACAACCTAAGAAATTGATCTGAAGTCAAGGGTCTCAGGTCAGAGAAAACCAATGGCATGTTCTTCAATCCTTAATTAACTAATTAATTAACCACCATAGATCTTGTTTTTAGGAATGTCCACAAGACAGTGTCAACAGTGTAAAAATGGGAGGACCATTGGGTGATCATGCCCCAGTCTTTCTACATGAACCCAAGATGGGGTACAGCTTTGATCCTCCCAGTTGCACCCACCCCTGGTGTTCCGGTTGAATGTCTTTGAAGCCTTTATGAAAATAAAGAACTTGGAAAAACTAACAGGCAAATATAAAAAAACAAAAGCAAGAAAGCATGGGAGTTATATGCTTCTGACATAGTTGTCTCTTGCTATATAGGGAAAATTTGTTTTCTAATATATCCAAAGTTGAAATGTGTTTTTGTTATTCCTAGCACTGATGAAGTTACTTAATTTAGTAATGAAATGTCTTCAAGGAAGCCATCAAGCTCAGAGACTCCACAGTTGTTATTTTTTTCTGTTGCAGAATGTTTTTGATTGCTGCAGTCTAGGAAAAGGGTTAATTTGATTAAATTTCAACTGGTAAAAGCAAGGTCCAATATTTTAACAATAGTTTGTTGTTATCCATGATGGGATTTGGTGTAATAGTTATAGATTTTTCGTAAACCATGATGATTGTGTTCAGAGAGCATAGTAAACCAAAATCATCATGGTATATTGCAGTATGTGAACCCAGCCATTATTAAAACCATCCACATAAGCATAAGAGCTAAAAGCTTACTGTTTTGAAAGAGTGATCAGCATTCTTTTATTTAAATTCCTGATTTTGGCAAGGAATAAATTGTAGAGGAAGAAAAATATGAGTGATCACCCTTCCCCTGTACCCTTTAGATTAGTGAATCAATTCCCAGACTGAGGGAAATGCGTATAACTAATGTACTTAGAGGCAGACGAAATATCCTAAAAGCTGACCAATCTCCAGGTTCTGTCTCTAATTAAGCTCAACCATTC
>JANHFO010001991.1:435057-449723 GCA_032468095.1 Pareas carinatus | reverse complement strand
CCCCAAGGGGCCCTGGGGGCGGTGCTGTGTTGGCACTTTGCAATAAATAAGTGCCTTTTGAACTGCAGTTTGGGCACTCGGTCTCTAATAGGTTTGCCATCACTGGTATATATACATAACACATGAGATAACCATTCTCACTTTATATTGTTAATATCTCATTACTCATTGCTTCCCCCCCTTTTTCTATCTTTCTCTTTTTCTTTTCCTATCTTTTTTTCCTCCTCTTTCCTCCTCCCTTACCCCTTTCATCCCTCTTTCCTTTCTTCCCTCCTTTCTTCCTTTTCTTTCCTCCCTCTTTTACTCTCCTGTCCCTTCCCTACTTCCCTTTTCTCCTTCTCCTTTTCCTCCCTCCTTCCCTTTCCTGCTTCTTCTATCTCTTCTTCCTCTCTACTTCTCTCTCTTTCCTCCATTTCTCCTGTATTTACTTTTCTGCCAGAGTACTCTAGGATTGCTCTTGGGTACTATTTGATTCTCTTAATTTTTTGCTTATATTAGTCTACATTTCCATGTAATCAGTCAATTAGAAATTGCAGATTAAGTGGATGCTGTTATAACTATACAGGTAGTCCTCGACTTACAGCAGTTTGTTTAGTGACTGCTCAAAATTACAGTGGCATCGGAAAAAGTGACATATGAACGTTATTCACACTTACAACCATTGCAGCATCCGCATGGTCACATGATCAAAATTCAGACACTTGGCAACTGACTTAGATTTATGACGGTTGCTGTGTCCCAGAATCATTTTGCAACCTTCTGACAAGCAAAGTCAATGGGGAAGCCAGATTCACATAACAACCGTGTTACTACCTTAACAATTGCAGTGATTCACTTAACAACTGGCAAGAAGGGTTGTAAAATGGGGCAAAGCTCACTTAACAAATGTCTCATTTAACAGAAATTTTGGACTCAATTGTGGTCATAAGTCAAGGACCACCTGTAGTTAGTGTTGTTAACAACCTGTTTGTCTTTCATTCAGAGGGACATTTCATATTCAGAGGCAGCATTTCAATGTGTACTGAAATGTTTAGGAATCATTTGAGGCTCATGCAATTTGTGCAACCCTTATGGTTTAAAGATGTTTACATTGTTGTTTAGTTGTCTGTGTGAGTTTTGTTTTAGGAAGTATTGTTGCAAGTATTTCATGTAAGCAAATAAGTAAACCTATTTTCAAACCTATTTGAGATGAAACGTGATGCATGGACATTTGCAAATAGAAATAAAAGCAGAGAATCCACATGAATTGGTTGTCAAGGGAGTAAGGTTTTTGAGAGGGAACTACTATTATATGGGCTGAATATCTCAATTCACTAGCATCTGTGTTCTTTATGAAGGTGATATTCTGTTGCAACCATTCATTGGCTGCCAGTCCTGACATTTTTCATTTGTTACATTAAAACATCAGTAATACATATCAGAATTATATTGGGATAGCATAATACTTCAGAAAAATTAAATTTAACTCTTTTAGTATTTAATTAAACATAAATTCTTAGCATAACAGACAGCTTTCTTTATGAAGAGCCCACACTAACTTGTTTCTATCTGACAGCCCCTGGCGGATCGTGGATGACTGTGGTGGTGCCTTTACTATGGGGATGATTGGTGGGGGTGTCTTTCAGGCAATCAAAGGCTTTCGCAATGCTCCAGTGGTGAGTTCTAGATATTTTATTTTATTTTATTTTATTATCTTTTGCTCTCTTTAAGCAGAAAATAATGAGGAAATGGAGTATGTGGAATCAGAATCCTTGTTTGAGTAACACCTTCTATAATAACTTTAGAGGCAGTGCTGGGATTTAATGTATAGTATTTTTCTTTATGATTTAACAATAGGAAAAAATGATTACTGTTTGCATTCATATGCACCTTTACTGCTCTGCAGTGTTGTTATTTATTAGTGATTGAGCATGGAATTTCTCTTGATCATCCAAACAGTTCATTCTTAATTTCAATTGTTATTGTTTGATCATTGGTAGATCTGTTTCATAAATATTTATATCGTATTACATCGATTATAAGATGCCACCGATTATAAGATGCACCCTTATTTTTCAAAGTTAGAAACAGAAATAGATTTTCCTTTAAATGCAGTGTAACGTGGGGAGAAGACGGAAGAGACCCAGAGGAGTCTCCCCCCAAGCTGGGGCTGACAGCTGTGCATGCCGGACAATTGGACGGCGCATCAGCAACTCCAGGGGCACTTCAGGGTCACCGACAGAAGGCAGGGCCTAGCTGGCCATCCCGCTGCAGCTTCTCGGAGCACGGGGCTGCAGCTTTTCAGGGCTGGCCGAGAGACACCCAGCACAGCCAGGCAGGTGTCAAGGCCAGGAGGCAGCTCCCGCCCCCCAACCCCGCTGCCCTGGACCGGGCTCGCAGACGGAGACCCTGCCGACCTTTGGACAAAGCGGCCGGGGTCCTTCTCCTCCACCTCCCTGGCTGCCTCCCTTCAGCTGGTGCAGTGAAGAGGGCAGCACCTAGCTGGTCCTTTCTGCAGGCAAGACTAGAGGAGTGGACGAGCCGCCTGGGCTGGAAGGGAGAAACCAAATGCCTGAGTGGCTGGTCCAGTGGAGCGAGGGGGGAAGCCTCACAGCAGCAAAAAAGCATCCTGTCAGGCACTCGCTGGGAGGAGACCAGGATGGCTTTGTATGCCTGAAACGATCGGAGTTCCCGGGTGGCACAGAGTCCAGGGAAGACAGGGCGAGCGGGCACAGCTAACCCACTTCCCGATCTCCTGCTTCTCCCAGCGGTGGAATGTGCACCCCACCCCCCCTCCAGTGTCTTTTCCAGGTGGCAAGGCATTCTCAGGGGAATTTCCAGGGTTTCCAGTAGCAGTTTTACTTCCCCAATCTTGGCTGGAGGAGAAAGGAACCGGATCAAGCTGTATTGCACGAGCTGGTGCCTTGGCATTTTCTCCCACGCGAAAGGGGGGAAATGGCCTGCCAGCACCCTTTTCATTTCCCTGTTGTGCTGGCAGATCAGGAGGTCTCTATTTATTGCTGGCAAAGTGGCATTTCTAACCCCCTTCAGCCTTAGTTTATGATTGGGGAAACCAAGGTCGGTTCAGGACTGAAATCTCCCTGGGTGAGCTACTCCTGCCCAGTCTGCGTCAATTTTCCCATCACGGCTCGTCATTCATAGCTGCTCAAGCGCCACTTTTGTTCCCCCCCTCAGCTGGTTCATGTACCGCCGCAAAACAGCTGATGCACTCACCCGAACTGTCAGGTGCAGTGCTGTGAGGAGACCCCTCTGGATCCCTTTCGTCTCTTCCGCTGCTACAGCTCAAAGTGAATTCTTTTTGAGGACATTTTAAATAACAAGCATAAGCAATTGAATATAAGATGTACTCTAAATACAGAGACATCAAAATACGAAAAATACTGTGTCTTATAATCGATGTAATACGGTAGTTTCATTTTCCTCAGCTTGATACCTTCTAGGGGTTTGGTGTTACAATTCTCATCTGCCTGAGTTTTAGGGGTGATGGAAATTACATTCAAAATTTCTGAAAGATGCTAGCCTAAAAAAACTGACTGTAATGAGAGAAGTTCACATATTCATTTTTCTTTGCAAACTACTGAATTCTAAAATATGAGTTCTGTGTGCATTGCTTGAATTATGAGTCTTCTTTAAGTATGGAATTGATTAACCAAAGGGGTTTCTGCTTCTTTAAAAAAAATTCAGGGTGTCAGGCATCGATTCAGAGGCAGCATCAATGCTATCAGAGTCAGAGCACCACAGATTGGAGGTAAGATAAGGGAAGGCAGTGGGAAATAAGTTTCATAAGATATGCATACATTAACAGATTACAGTAGTAGGAGTTTGTTATCAAAGAGAGGCTGGATAGTGGTTAATGTTTTGAACGAGAACCAGAATCAAGTTCTGACACTGTTGAAACCATTGGATCAGCTTGTTTCAGCTTGACTTACAACATGTCACTATTTTGTTATAACTATTTAAGGAGGAAAAGGGGGAGAATATAAATAAATTTGGGACAGGGGTAGGCAACACTGTGTAGTATATTTCCAGAATACTCTGGTGCTTCTACATAACAAACTGATTTAAGAATTTGGGGGAAACGGTTTATCCTTTTCTGGCAGTGAATTTTCTGCAGCATAACGACCTTAGTAGTCTTCTAGATGACAGACAAAGGTGAAAATTAAACATCACAGGCATGGACCTTGCATTTTGGAACTGCTTGGTGGCCTTCAGATATGCTAGACCAATTTTTAGAATTTCTAGTCCAGCCATACTAGCTTGATAGATTGAATGTGGAAGTCCAGCATATCTGGTAGGCATTAGATTGGGGGAGGTTGGTCTTTCTCTTCATGAATACTGCAGTCCTATAAATATTAGAGTTAAGTAAGTAAAGATAGATCTCAAGTTAGGATTATTCATTCAGCAATTCATTCCAACCACATCATTTAGCAATAGCAATCTTGGCCCCAATTTCCATTTTACCTTGAGGATTACCCATAATACTAATTTCGAAGTTCATATTATAGGTAGTCCCCAACTAACTACCACAATTCGGCCTGGAGTTTCTGTTGTTGTGGTTGTAAGTCGGGTCAGACCCTATTTTGCAACAATGTTTATGGTGGTTATTAGTGAATTACTGTGTTAAGTGAGTCACATAGTTGTTAAGCAAATCCAGGTTATCCAATGGGCGCTTTGTGCCATTTTTTGCTGGAAATCAGCAGAAAAGGTTGCAGTTCATGATCATGTGACTGCAGGATACTGGAACCTGTCATAAATGCAAGCTAGTTGCCAAGCATCCAAATTGCAATCACATGACTTGCAGATTAATTGCATCTATGAAACCATTACTTGCAGTAAGCTGCAATGAGATCTATTTACTTAGAGTAAGCTATCATGAACCCTATACCTGTGTGACAGTTTCTAGAATGAGTTCACAGGTTTAAAAATACCAGTGTAAACAGAATAAAAAATTAAGTCATTTCCATTTTATGCTTAAATTCTTTATTCATACGGTTCTGTTTTTAAGAAATTGACACAACATTTGGGAATGCAAATGCTTAAAAAAAGATGAAGCGTTGTTTCTGTCTTTCAGGGTTCAGGTGATAAATTTGGAAATCAATTACTCAGGAGGTAGACTTTGTGAATTGCTGCCCTTTCTTGAGGAGGTCTAGGTATCTTTGGCAATAACATCTAAGATTCTGGTGTATTTGTGCACCAAACAAGTATTTATAATAAAATTGCTTAGTATCAGACAATATTTTTTGATGCAAGTTATGAACAACTCTGCACCCAACTGGTGACTCCAAAGGCTTTTCCTCTTTCTCTTCCCAGGGAGTTTTGCGGTGTGGGGTGGACTTTTTTCTACCATTGACTGTGGTCTGGTGAAGATGCGAGGCAAAGAGGATCCTTGGAATTCCATTACCAGCGGGGCGCTCACTGGGGCTGTGTTAGCATCACGCAGTAAGTAATGTTTCTCAGCTCTGCCAAATATACACCACCAATTTATCATCACTTTCTAATTGCTTACTTGGGGTTGACTGTTTTTTCATTTAGGTGGTCCGTTGGCCATGGTAGGCTCCGCTATGATGGGAGGCATCTTGCTTGCCCTGATAGAAGGTGTTGGGATTTTGTTGACAAGATATACGGCCCAGCAGTTCCAAAATCGTAAGTTATAATTCTGAGAATAAAAGGTCCCAAAAGGAGGGGGGATTTGGATTTGAGGGAGCTGTGGGCCTCCAAATGTAGCTGCAAATGAAATCCTAGGTCCTTTTTCATTGTTGACTTTGATTCCAGGAATGCTGGAATTGAAATGTAATAATACCTGAAGGGATTGAAATCTCTCACTGCATCCTGGAAAATATATTTGGAGTACTTTTTCATACTGTTTATGTGTAGAGGATCTGCGACCCTCCAAACACTTTGTTGTATGCCTCCCAGAATCCCTTGATTAATGAAATGGGCAGCTATATAAATTTGAAAAAAAAATTCCCAGCAGCATCAGCCAGTGTTATCAACAGCAAGAGAAGTCCGGAGTTCAGAATCTGAAGAGCTAGATATTAATGCTTCTGCCCTCTTCTATCACCTTATAATGATGCAATTTAGTGAAAGTCTTATGAACCAATTGACGCTAGAGCTGGGGGAAGTGGTGTGAAGCCAGTTCCACTTGGTGGTGAAAGAGGTTTTGGCTATCTCGTCCCCCCCCCCCCAAAAAAAGGTCATGTTTCTTTGCAGTTACCCAAAGAACAAGAAGTGTCTCTTCCTGATTTCCATATCTCCCCCTATTCTTATCCCAGATTTTGGTGTCTCTATGGGCAGGAAGCATGTGGCATGCCTGCCTCTCCCATCTCCTGTATTTTAACACAACTTGTTATGACAATGGTGTTTTGCTAATGGTTCTATAAATGTGTTCCAGAGTTACACTTCTTCCCATGCTGTCTGGCACCCTCCTCTTCATTATCTACAGATCGACATTTCAACCTTCTTTGAATTTTCTAATAGTAAAAGTTGAGATTTTTCACTTAATGTAACAAATCACGTCTCCCTTATACCCCCACCTTCTTTCCTCCTGGCTTCGCTGTTGTTACTTCTGCTTCAGAAAGTTTTTCTCTGCTGCTCGTTATCATGAATAATAGTAGCCCTATATTTTCATTCTAATGGATTCTTTTTTTCTTCTTAGCCAATCCCTTTGGAGAAGATCCCAGTCAACTGCCTCCCAAGGATGGTTCACCACCTACAGGATATACAGGCTATGGACATTATCAGTGAAGCAGTGTGGAGCCTGGATCACTTCTATTTTTAGCATCGGGCAAGATTTTTCTCCTTGAAACTAAGACATTCACCCAAGAGTGCAAACAAAACATGGAGGGGATTTGGTTCTTAGAGTTATCTTTTACGTTTGGCAGAGTGGAGGGGCAAGGAAAACAAGTTTGGGGGTTTGAGCTGTATAATATCTACCTCTGTGAGGGGGTTAAGCTTGCAGTGATGAAACGAGGTGCCCCAGGATTAATATATACGATGATGGAACCAAAGCTTATTAGGAGAACATGGAATCCTAGGATGATACTTGCCCGACAAACTGGGGTGTGCAATTACAATTAATTGACTGGCAAATTTTAAAGGGCTGTTTTCCTGACTTTCTCATGGAAGGACTCCTCCACTTTTCTCTGTTTGGTGGGAACTTCTCTTAAATTATCTTTTAAAATCTGTAAACAAAGAACATGTGTTCCTGTACCTTGGATGAAAGAGTGATTGTAATAAGGGGAAGCTATGCCACTGTAGCAATTACCAGTCCTCCAGGTGATGATATTCTGTGATAGATCTCTTCGTTGTGGGTCAGATCTCCATGTGCTATTGAGCCAGAATAAGAGATGCTGCTACCCTGAATCTTCACCCATTTCCTTCATTTAATAGTACTGTTGTTGCTAATTGCTTAAGTTTAAAAAAACAAAGAGGAAATGATGGTGGATCAAACAGGCTTGATGGCCTTGACTCACCTTAAAAGGCTGGGTAGGCCTCCCTTGAAACTAAGTTTTATTTCAATAAAATGTTGTATCAGTTCCATCTTTAGAAGAATTAACCAGGACAGACTGGCAGAACAGAGCGTGCAATTCAGTTTCTTGGTTGCCTAAAAAGCCATCTAGGGTATTGAAACAGTGCTCTAGTTATGGATACTAAACAAGCCAAAGCTCTTTTGTGATCTAAATTGACATTACTCCTCCCTCTCCTGCCTATCTAAGCCAAGCCACCTCTAACCCGGCAATATAATTTTGGTTCCAGTTTTATACACTTGGCTTTTGTGGGATAAGGGCTTCAATTCAGAGTTCAAAAGGCCTATTAAGATAGGATTAAAGTTTTACAGACCCAGTAGTTCACTTTCTTCAGCTTGAATATCTCCTAATGGTGGGGCAATCTGTATTTCAATATCATTGTAAAGAAAGACTCTGTATTATATTACAGATGTAAATACAAAACTGGCTTTTTTGCATCTGTTTTTGAGAATTTAATTATCCATTTGACAAAAACGATAGTTATATAGGAAATGTCCCAGCAGTCTTGCATGAGAAACTTTAGAAGCATTTGAATCAACTTGCTCTACTGTTTCCAAGGGGAAAAAAACAGGACTAAATCTTCCTTCTGTTAATGAAAGTTCTTTGATTCTGTTTCCCTTATCAAAGAGCAGCATGGTCCCCTGCAAAGTCACAGTGTATCCAGCAATATGATGTTTTGTCCTCCCCAGTGGGCAAAAGGTTTGCATGCCCATTTGCATTCGGCATGAAGTGAATGGTTATCACAGTATTTGAAATTTGTCATGACCTTTTCAGAGATGGATTCTCCATTGTAATGGACTTTATTTCCTGGAATGGATCTGAAAAACAAGCCAGGATAAATTGTTAAATGGAAATCAGTCTCCTCCACTATTTGTACAATGGGCTTAAAAAGAAAGAAACAATCCTTAAGACTAGATGCACATTTGAGACACAGAAAGAGAAGTAGCATCTTGTGTAGACATGACTTTTGTCAGGGTTGTGAGAGACCTTACCTTGGTGGTTTTGACACGGTTTCCTAATGAGCACATCCAGCCTGAGTTGTCAGGTAACGCTTTGCACTCTTCTTCAGCCTGGCAGGGCTGCATATCACACCACCACTTTCCTGTCACAATGGAGGCTATAGAATAGAGGGAAACACTTGTTACCATCCCCCCTTAAAGCCATGATCTTTACTGACGTTAATCCTTGCTCCAGTGTGGATATGGCAATTCAGTAGGCTTGTGGTCAAGATCGAGTGTCTCTAGTCTGCCTGGGCCTCTTCACATCCAAAGGTTACAGACGGGACCTGCTGTATTCCATGCTACAAGCAACAGAAACTAACTTGTCTCTGCCCTGCCTGAATTGGACTGCTTTAAAGGTGTCCTGCTTTATCATGCAGGTGTTAGCATGATAAATCACTAATATCATCTGACCCCTTTAAGAGCACCATAACCACTACTTACATCTGGCCTGAGAGCCAATATAGAACATGCATACAGTCATCTCATAAAAGAAGCTACAACTATCAAGCCCTTCAATCATCTTTTCTTCAGTCTGCTTGCTAGACTATCCTCATCCTCACCAGTATCTGTTTATGTATGTCTGGTGGCATTTTTCTTTATTTTGGATTCATATTTTAATCTCTTCCCAAGATTCTTATTGCTTAGATTCATGGTCCTTCCAATATCCACTTGGGTTTTCCTCCCACTTGGGGTTAGGAGAAAGATAGATCTTGGCTCCTAGTACTTACTATCCACACAGGAAGGCTTGCCACGGGTTGTCCCAGCCACTTTGCCTTGGAGACAGGAGCACTGGATAGTTTGGGACCGTTCTTCAATATGGTTGCGGTTGCAGCAGCGTTTGACAGCAATCACTTTGCAGGTGCCCCCATCTATGGTAGGGAGCAGTTGAGAGGAAAAATTGGCGGAGAAAGCAACTCAGGAGTTTTGTCTGCTGCTGCACCTTTTTTCCCTAGCATTGAAGAGCAAAGGTTCTGATCTGGTATCGACTTCTACACATGCACACATCCCCAGTACTTTACCTCTTGTGATATGACAACTGCGAGCAAATGGGAACGCATCCGGATAATAGTTACTTGAAGTGGTTATTTGCATTACCAAATTTGATAGCAATTGGGGTTACTTTGTCCTGTGAGATTCAGGAAGCACTATGCCTTTCTGGAAGACTCTCTCCGTCACACTTTAGGAACTGAAGCATTCTATTTGTGCGTGAAAACAACAAGGAGTGCTCAAATAGTGATGTTAACAGAAAATGCACAGACTATTGTCCGACCTGGTAACTTGGGGAAAAGACCCTATGTTTCCAAAATGAAGGCTAGAGCTCGCACCTTTTACTTGGATACTCGACCCTCCCCTTCCCCAGAGCAGAAGGAACTCACCGATCACTGGGATTTGATCTATTGCTGTCTGGTACCAATATTGATCACGATGTTGTTGAATGGGAAACTCTTGAGCAAAGATGCCTGGCCGCATGAGAATGATGGAAGCCATTAGGAATGCTGGCAAGGTGTGACACATCATGATAGATCTGCAAAAGAAGGGTGTGATTGCATAGAGAGAAGGGGAAAGGAAAATAGAATCCTACTTTACCTGGCACTTCTTATTTAACCTTAGCCTTGGCAAAGTTACCGTGTTAAGAACAGTTGCATTACAGCCATTACTTTTCCAAGAGAGGGGACATATTAAAATGGAACAATTGGAAAACTTGCTTTTCCACCTATGTTTATAAGGGGTGTCATTCCTGTTGTAATGTTATCATTTGTTTGGAAGTTTTTAATTGGCTTGTCAGAGAACGCGGCTGCTGAGTCTCATTGGACAATCTTGGCTCGTGAAGAGCATGACCACGTAGGCTCAAGCTGACAGAAAAGAAAGGGATTTTTAAAAAACTACGGAGATACATTTTTTTATGATACCTGTGTGCTTGTCTTCAGGAAAGACTGCCCAGATCTTTGGAAGGCCTTTTTTCAATGTGAATTCCTAAAAAGTTGTGTCTTCAAGAGAAAAAAAAATATTGGACAAGTATCACCAGTACATTATTGTAAGTGCATACATGCCCATTAGAAATTATTGTTAATTGTGAAAGTATACCATGCATCTACAAAACAATATGTGCTAATTAGATGGGATTGTGTATAGAGGTAGTCCTCAAGCTACAACAGTTCTTTTAGTGGCTGTTCAAAGTTACAATGGCACTGAAAAAAGTGACTTAATGACTATTTTTCATACTTATGATCATTGCAGCATCCCTATTGTCATGTAACCAAAATTCAAATGCTTGGCAACTGACTCATATGTATGACCATTGTAGGGTCCCAGAATCATGTGATCCCCTTTTGCAACCTTCTTACAAGCAAGGTCGATGGGGAAGCCAGATTCACTTAACAACCATGTTACTAATTTAACAACTGCAGTGATTCACTTAACAACTTTGGCAAGAAAGTTCATAAAATGTGGCAAAGTTCACTTGACAAATTTCTCGCTTAGCAAAGGAAATTTTGGACTCAATTGTGATCCAAAATTGAGGACTACCTGTATTTGATTTTACTACCCTTTTAAAAGCAGTGAAACTAAGCCCAGGATTCACTTTTCCAGAATTCTGTATAGGTATAAATATTTATTACCTTGGACCAACCCTTCTGATCTGAATGGGGCACCTTATTTCTGAATCGGCACTTGAGCAGCTTCAATCAGCAGCAGCATTTGTTTCAAAGGAGTTGTTAATAGTTCTTGTTTGTTAAGCCTAAATGAAAGAGGGTAGAATCAACTCAGAAAACCAAAACAACCTAACTGCAACAATGGTTCTACTAAATGTTTCTTTTCAAGGAGAGAAACTGAAATATCTTCATGTGTTGGTTTTTACAAATGCAAGTATGATTTGTTGGTGAAGAGTTTGGATGCAGATCATTTTGTGATGGTCTATGGTGCAATATTAATGTATTCGTTCATTCTGTGGCATGATTGAGGAGGATGACTTTTCGTTCTTCAGCATAGCTATAGATCTTGTGCTTTTGATTTTCTATTGGAAAAGTGATATCTGATAGTATAGAATCACAGTAGCTTGGAATTAGCGAGTAGCGAGGTAGATCTCCAGTTTGTCTACCATTCTCTTCTGGTCTACATGATTATATATCTCCCAGTTATTCAGCAGGCATCCCATGAGGAAGGAATTTATCCTGTGCATTAATATTACTTCAAATTAGTTTCCATAAGTTGAACTGCAGCCTTAGAAACCTGATCTAAATGCATGATTACTCATAATATAGAGAAGCTATTTTCCCAGCTAGGTGATCTGAGCGATCTCTTAAAGAAGCAACAAGGAAGCATCTTTTCTGCTGACTTCTGCCCTATTTTCCTCCTGGCGATGAGGTTCACCCCACACTCTTGGCCTTCCAGAAGAGCACAAGTAAGTGATGTTGTGGAAGCACCTTGAGGGAATAAAAGATGTTGAAGAAAAGAGTTCAACCCCATCTAGAACACAACAAAATTTGTACATGCCAATGGGATCCTAGCTAGCTTTGACTGAGAATGAAAGATCTTGAGTTAATGGTAAACAGTTCAATTAATGTATCAACACAGTGTACCTTTGCTGTAAAAAGGGCAATAATAAGATATGTTATAATGTTATTAAATAAATAATTTGTGTGGCAGTATCTGGAATATTGTGTGTGTGTTTCTAGTTGCCACACCTCAAAGGATACAGTGGACCTGGAGAAGATTCAGAGGAGAGCAACTAAGATGATCAAGGGACTGGAGCCTTTATGAGGAAAGGCTATAATGTTTGGGGGATTTTTAATCTAGAAAGAAGGCAAATGAAAGGAGATATAACTGAGATGTAGAAAACTATCCATAAAAAGAAAAAGGAGAAGCAGTTTTCCCCTTCTGAAAATACTAGAATTGGAGATCACTCAAAGAAATTGAATTCTGGAAAAATCCAGCAATGCATAAAATAGTATCTAAGATAGGGATATCAATTCCAGTCTAACAATTTCATCTTTATTAGACCCAGCCCAAGTAATTCCTGGTTATTTCACAAGAGAAGGGTGCCTACAAAAAGCATGTGTCTTCATTTGATCAAGCCAAATGGTTTAACTATGAAAAGCATTGTTAGATTAAGGTGCCAAGACTGGTCGATGATATAATATAGCCATTAAGTCAGTTGATTCCTCCAAAGTAACCTTACTCAAAAACACTGTCTAGTGAGAGAGGATGACGTTATACCTGGACCCTAGAACCACAGATGGTATAGTATTAAATCTAACTTACAAAAACCTCTGTAAAATGGTATTAAGAGAAATATTTAAAATGTTCTACTAAATGGGGGCTAAATGACGATCTCTGTAAATAAGAATAACATCTGCGCTGCTTTTATTGCAGTGATGCTTTCTTGTACCCTTGATGGATCAACAATTGGGGTGAGAGGCCACAGGAACACTATGCTTTTCTTTGAGGGAAAAATTGAGAAGAGAAGGGAGACAGCCTCTCTCACAGTTTGATTTAAATCAGTATCTTAATTAACAAATTCTCAAACCTGCCCGCATACAGAAAATGCCTGCTTCCAGAGGCAAGAGTTTAATACACAACAAAAATTGCAGTTCTCATAATCTAGCTCCATAGGCTTTTGCAGCTTTTGTGTGCACACATCTGTGTGCTATACAGTAAAGGGCTAAAAAGATTCTATATAAATAATGGGTTGTATTATTTAGAACGTCAAAATAGAAAATGAGGTATTGATTGGTTAGTGGCTTCGAGTGTTACTATAAGCAATATCTAGTCAAATGGAAATGCAATGAAGTAATGCAATACCTTGTATAAGAACCTTTCAAGGAAGGGCTCAACTGAACATCTTGTGCAAATGAAATCAAAGTCCTGGATTTGTTAGTCATGTGGGGATTAAAATGTACCAGTGACACATTTTATACCAAAAAGTTCAAAATATGTTTATCATGCAGTTAGGAGCTAATTTCTAATTTGGGAGCTTTGTCCCACTGCACTGAGGATATCAAAGATTCATTCTGAAGTTTTCAATCCATCAAAATACTCTGCCCACAGTGATTCTTATGAACACTCATCCCCCATGTTAGATGGGTTGAAATGCAATAGAGGACAGAAATACAGAATAAACAATTTATTATTATGTAATAGCAAGTGATAAATGTTACACACTTAGTTCAAGTGGGATTCTTTTACTGTTGTACATCAGGAGCAATGATAAATGGAATTTTAATTTTGCTTGAAAATTTGAGATTTTTAAAATGACTACTTCATTCCATAAAATACCAATATAGTTTAATATTTGACTGCCACTTCTCCCATAAATCATTGGCTACAATATTACCTAAACAAACTTTTAACAGTCACCCGGGCCCCATTCTCATTTCTTACCTGTAATCCTGTCCTTGGTTCTGAAGTGTTCTCACCTCTCTGTCCCAGCCATGGCCGCAGGGTCTATGGAGCCTGGAAGCATCCTCCTCTTTGTTTGGATTAATTCTCTCTTTTGGAAAAGATGGAGAAAAATGTTCCGAGTGCTCAGAGTTCTGGAACCAAAGCCACTGTTCTGGCAGCTTTGATCTGCCCTGATCATAACCTCTTTACAATCTAGCAACTCACTGCTCTCTCAGCCTGATTTGGTGCCAGAACCAAAAGTTCTGGCTGCCAGCCGTCCTTCTGCAACCCGGCAGATGTCTCAGTATCTGTGCAAGATTTTGAGTCTGCCTGTTCTCCTGCCTTGCTTCGACTGATAAATGTGTACACATGTGTCTGTGTAGGAGAGCTCCAGACGGCCTCCTTGTGCTTTTCTCTTTTATGCTTTCTGCCCAAAGAGACCTCCTGCTACACCCACACCAGGCTGCCTCCTCCAGATTTTGTTTCTGACACCACTCTTGCTGGGATATGAGCCAGCTTTGATGGTCTCTCTTTCTTTGCCTTCACTGCTTCTCACTTTGGGATGAGGTGTTAAAAAAGTTGGAGTCACAGAGGATGCAGTTAAAGGTTTCTGTAATTCTTTGACAAGAAAGAAAAAGAAAGAGAAAGAAAGAAAGAAAGAAAGAAAAAAGAAAAAGAAAGAAAAAAGAAAAAGAAAGAGAAAGAAAGAAAAAGAAAGAGTAAGAAAGAAAGAAAGAAAGAAAGAAAGAAAGAAAGAAAG
>JANHFO010001991.1:402353-416066 GCA_032468095.1 Pareas carinatus | reverse complement strand
GACATGTTTATTGGACCCATGTCCCTCCTGATTGGTACTGGCTTTCCAGGAGGTTAAATGAGGCTGGCTCCAGGAAGTTGTTAACACTTCTTTGGGTGAGGGATTCTTACCTGCCACCGTGAAAGAGGCGGTGGTAAGATCCCTCCTAAAGAAGCCCTTCCTGGATCCGGCTATCTTAGCAAACTACCATTCCGTCTTCAACCTTCGCTTTTTGGCGAAGGATGTAGAGAGTGTGGTGGCACACCAGCTCCCACGACACCTGGATGAAAATGTCTATCTGGATCTGCGCCAACCCGGCTTCAGGCCTGGGCACAGAACGGAAACGGCATTGGTCGCATTGGTGGATGATCTCTGGAGGGCCTGGGATAGGCGATGTTCCTCTATCCTGGTCATGTTAGACCTCTCAGTGGCTTTTGATACCATCGACCATGGTATTCTGCTGCGCTGGTTGGAAAGATTGAGAGTGGAAGGCACTGTTTTACAGTGGTTCTCCTCCTACCTCTCCATCTGGGTGCAGACAGTGTTGATGGGAGGGCAGAGATTGACCCCCAAGGCAGCTCCTGTGTGGGGTGCCACAGGGGTCGGTTCTCTTGCCCCTCCTGTTCAACATCTATATGAAGCCGCTGAGTGAAATCATCCGTGGCTTTAGGGTGGAGTTCCATCAGTATGCTGATGATACCCCGCTGCACGTCTCCACCCCGGGCCACCCCAGTGATGGCCCAGTGTCTTGAGGCCATGCAGATCTGGATGGGGAGAAACAGGCTCAGGGTCAACCCTTCCAAGACCAAGTGGCTGTGGTTTCCAGTGTCCCAATATAGCCAGTTGGTTCCATCACTGGCTATTGGGGGGTGATACATTGGCTCCCATGGAAAGGGCTCACAACTTAGATGTCCTCCTGGATACACGGCTGTCTTTAGAAGATCATATGACAGTCGTGGCCAGGGGAACGTTCCATCAGGTTCACCTGATCTGCCAGTGGTGTCACTTTCTAGATCGGAACTCCTTACACAGTCACTCAAGCCCTCGTCATTTCCCACCTGGAGTACTGTAATGCTCTCTACATGGGACTCCCCTTGGTCCGTACCCAGAGACTTCAACTGGTCCAGAATGCAGTCACGCAGGGGATTATGGGGGCAAGATGTTGCTCCCATATAACTCCTCACCTGCGCAAGCTGCACTGGCTCCCAGTGGTCTCTCAGGTGCACTTCAAGGTTTTGGTGAACTGTTTTAAAGTGCTCAATGGCATAAAACCTAGTTACCTACAGGAACGCCTATTACCACCTATTGCCTCCCACCGTCCAGTGCGCTTCCACAGAGAGGGCCTCATCCGAGTGCTGTTGGTCAAACAATGCTGACTGGCGACACCCAGAGGGACAACCTTCTCTGTGGCTGCTCCTACCATGTGGAACGAACTCCACCCAGAGATACATGCAATACCTGACCTCTGTGTATTCCGCCATGCCCTTAAGACCTATTTATTTATCCAGGCCGGGTTGTCCTAATAGCCCACGTTCCCCCTCAGGTTAGTTTTATTAATTTGAGAATTTTAAATTTTAAGGGATTTTTTAGAATTTATATCTGGCCTGCTATTTATATGTAATTTTAGTTGTTTTTAACTTTTATATGCTTATTTTAATTGGCTGTTCACCGCCCCAAGTCCTTTGGGAGGGGTGGCGGTATATAAACCAACTTAAATTAAAATTAAATTAAATTAATATACTGTATTGCCAAAACACTGTGTTCTTAATTTCTGGAGTTTTCAAGCACAGGTGGAAATATTCTTAAATGAAATTGAACGATGATAGGTATGTAGGTCTAGGTGTGTTTGGGTCTTCTCCTGTGTAAGATTCAACTCAGCCAATCAGCCCAGCACACCAAACCCTCCCACCAGTATTTACAGATAAAAGACAACTCCGATCACGATTCACTCACACTAGCAAGAAGCAAAAAGCACCAACCTGAAGATGGCGAGTGAGACCTTGCCGAAACGTCACCAAGATATTCTCAATGTTACATGGGAAAAGACTTGAATATATACATATATACATACACATATATTGTGTTAAATGTTTTTATGCTGACATATAATTAAAAATCAAGGAAGACTAGTATGGACCATTTCAAGCTTATTAGCTCTCATCAGCCAGTCATATCCTTTACTGGGAATCGAACCCTTGGAGTCTGGCTTTCCAGGCAGATACACTGCGAATAGGACAGGGGTTCTCTTCCTGTCAGCGATTTTTTTATTTATATATAAAACTTATGAATGTGTATGCTTTTTGCAATGGTGCCATTTTATTAATATAAACAAATAGCACAAAATTCTGACAGGAATCAATGTATCATGAAATGAGTCTTCCCCCTGAAAGCAAAACACTTTTCCAATAAAGTATGATCTTCTTGAACTTTTAAAAATGATATTCTACCTCAGTGATGCCCAGACGAGTCGCAGCTAATGAGTTGCGGCTCATGGCATTGTCGCCTGGTACTGCTATTCTTTCTGAGCATGCGCAGGGCCCTGCAATGTCATTTCCTGTTACTGCTACTCTTTCTGAGCATGCTCAGCTCTGGGGCGATGCTGGGGCGACTTGGGTCATGTGCCAGCAGAGAGGACTCTGCATGCCCGCTGTGGCATGTGTGCCATAGGTTCGCCATCACTGTCCTAGCTTGTATCTTACACCAACACTGGTTCCAAGTTCACCATCTAGAAAATGCATTTAGAAGTTCTCAGCTTGAGCATTTAATTACCCCAGTACTGTCTTATGTCTAAGGTTATTTGCTCATCTAGTATGGCTGTATTATCATTATCCTTCTTATCTTTTCTACTGCTTTCTCCCATTGGTATCTTATGATTTTATTATCTTGCTGTTTGTATGTACATGTAGTTTGTATGTTTGTATATACTCTGATTATATTACCTTGCTTGTTTGTACATCGAGAGCTTATGCACTGGAGATAAATTCCTTGTGTGTCCAATCACACTTTGCCAATAAAGCTGTTCAGTTCTGTTCCATTCCATTCCGTGCCTTGCCATGCCATGCCATGCCATGCCATGCCATGCCATGCTATGCTATGCTATGCTATTTCTTTATTGTAAAGATGAACCCCAAATGGAAATAATCTGAGATTTCAGATAATACAGACTTATTCTTCACTTCAAGCTTTAGTTTAGTTTTAATTTACTTAGTAACAAATGATATGCTTTTTGTTGTGGTCAACAATTGTCTCCAACATGACAATGGAAAGGCGTTTTTTTTCTTCTTTATTCAGCCTTTCTAATTCATCCAATTTTAATGACATTTTATTTTTCAAAATAGCAATTTTGATGTCTGCTACAAGCCAATTAGGAGTTCAGCACATCTGATCTACACATATTAGCAAGCATCATCTTAATATTTTCAATAATGCTGGTCATACAGCAGAAACCAAGGTAACATTTTCTTCATGGTCAAAATTAAGTTTCTGAAATAAATTTAAATTATTACAATCATCTGATGTGTTTGTGATGTATTAGGAATGATTTGTTCCTAAAACTGATTTCTTAGTGGTGTCCCAATGTGTCATCTACATTGAAGTTTCACTCTGGAGAATACCATTCTAGAGAAAATGTCATTTAAGCTAGCTTAAATTGAGTTTAGCACACTGATCAGAAGGTTCACTTGCATTATTTGCTTGTTTTAATTTACATCCTCTTGAGGCTCTTGATGTTCATGAGATATATGACAAATCAGAATATTATCTTAATTACGCAGTTTGATTTCTTGAAAATGAATACACCGTTCTTAATATCTGCTACTAACCTGAGCCCAGATTTAAATTATAAATCCTATAATCAGCCTCAGTTTGAAAGGTGGGTGGGCAGGTTCGTGATATGGGAGAAGAAATAGATGGGATACAGTATGAGAGAGAGAGCTTAATTCACTTAGTATTCACTCTGTAAAATAGTCCCTTTTCATAGTTTTTATGTATCCTGCATTCAGCTTCCTTTTGAGTGGATTTAGGTAATGAGTCTGACTTTCAGGTGTTGTTAAACTGAATCTCCTTTTCACTCTCACTACTGGTCATATTGGAATTCAAGAGCATCATGGGACCACAGCTGTCTCAGTCCTGTATCCTTAATCAACCCAAACTACACTGAAGGGGATTGATGTTATGGAAAGAACTCAACTCTTGAAACTCTAAAAGTTTTATATGTATGTATGTATAAAATCTGTATGTGTATGTGTATACCATATATAGATATATATATATGTGTTAAATGTTTTTGTTTAAAAAAGTCAACATAAAAGTAATGGCTTTCTACCTGATGGCTCATGAGATTGAGTTGAAGGACAGAATAGGAGACATTGCCTCCTCCCATTAAAGGGGCTGTACTAGGGATTGCAACATAATTTAACATATATATATATATACACACACAAATATGCCTGATTTCCTCACAACATGCTCTGTAATGCTCTAAGACTAGCTCTGTCAAATTCCGACCCCATCACTTTCTTTTAAAACCAAGACTCCATTAATCTCCACCTCCAGATATTCTCATGCAGTGAGTAGGGTTTTGAGGTGAAGATAGGGAAGGGGCATTGGAACCACAAAATAAATATTTTGTCCCCAAATAGCCTTAGCAAAGATTTCTTTTGAATTTCCAAAAGAGAGTCTCATGTGCAGGACTGAGTTTCTGCCAATCTCTCTCGCTCTCCTTACAGTGACAAGTTCTTTCAACAGATCTCTGGCTGCCATTATTAGGAAACCATCTGATGTTATTTCTTAGCTTTGTCTCACTGACACTCCCACCAGGAAAGAGAGATTTTGGAGTCTCATCCTTGGTGGGCTAGTCTGGATAAATCCTTGCAGGTTTCTTTGCAAGATCCTAGAAGTGGTTTGCCATTGCCTGCTTCCTAGGGCTGAGAAAGAGTCTGACCCTAGGACTCCAGCTGGCTTAATGCTTAAAGTGGGACTTGAACTCACAATCTCCCAGTTTGTGAAAAGTGGCTCCATTTTTAAGGCTACCGCTGTCTTAAAGAGAAAGGGGCATCAATGGCTTTCTCAGTTTTATATAACAATATAGTAACTAGAATACTGAAGCAGACCTAGGAAACCCTGACTTCAAGTTCCTCCTTGACTATGGAAACTACTGGGTGGATTTTGACCAGTCACTCTCATTCTGGCCTATTTCAATGGGTAGCTATTATGGAGATAAAGCCAAAAGTGAACACACAAAAAATCCTGGAACATTTTTGTGCAAATTGTTGACTGAATAAAATATATAATTTCATCCATCATGGTATTATTGGTGAAACTGCTAATACCGTGGCTAATGGGGCTTCTCCTTTAAGTGCCTTAAAATTATAATTATAGACCTGGTTACATTCTGTCTCATTCTCAGAATTAGAGAGTACCTGTTGTGCAAATGGGGAAACAGAAGTGGCCTTGCTGAGGTTTTTCTCAAGTGGTTCGAAAGATAAGTCAATATTCAGATAATTGCTTGGTCACCTCATCTGAATTTTGCATCAAAAACCTCCTGTAGCTTCTTCCATTTCAAGAATGAACAAAGGCCTGACACAATATCATTACTCACAGAGAGATGTCCCACGTCTTCAGCACATTCTCAAAAGGAATAAGTTTTTTAAGTATCTAGCTTTGATGTTTGTAAGGTGTCTGGAATAGGTACCACAGTACCATAGTTCTACAGTCATTAGTTTGTAGTTTATGCCCCCCTTTTTAAACAGAAAAGTCAGAAATCTTTCAGAAAAGCTCTTATTATTTAGAAGAAAATCATGGGGATGGGAAATGAGGCTGTAGTAGGCAGAAGAGGAGAAACAAATATGGCAGAAAGAGCATTGTGTAAGAATACGTCACATTGAAAAGGCTACATCGATCAAGCTTTCTTTCAGCCCTTTGAGGTAGGCCAAGTCAAGAAACAAGCATGGCAAGTATTGCAGGAATGTTCTTCATTATCATTGAGTAGAAAAATAGAACCTTAAAACCTGCAAGGGTTACTCTCTGCCCTATCTCATATCATACAAAAAGGGGATATTCTGATTTTTTCCCCTTATGCTTTCCTTTACTCAGTGCCCTCTCAACAATTCGCTCATTCCGTCCCCGTTCCCAAAGGAGGTTCTACCTCCTGATAAGATACCATTTCTGTCTGCCATAATTATACTATGATTGCCTAACAATGAGGAAAGTGGGGATATAAATCATGAAAATAACTAAACCGTTTCACTTCTGATTGATTTAAAACGTGAGGACTAGAAACTTGATTTTGGCTCCTGTCTCCGTTGCTGAGATGAGGCATGATCAGTGCCTTGCCCTGAGGAAATCTTCCAAGTTTTGGCTGCTCTCCCAGCTCTGGGCTTTTTTAGGATGCCTGACAGTAGACTACAGTTTGCAACAGTGCTTTTTGCTCTGAAGGCTTCAGAGAAGCTGCTCCCCAACAGTCACCCATGCAACCAATGAATGTTTTGCCTCCGAGCTCTGCCCTGTCACTCAGAGCCCAAACCGTCAGTTCAGACTTCTGATAAGGCCTTATCAGAGCTGCCCAGCTCTGCTAACTCAGAGCTACTCTGTCTTGCAGCTTTCGCACCACCCCAAGAGCTGGGCTGGGGAAAGCTGCAAGCTGCATGATGCACAGGCTGGGGAATTCAAGGGGGTGACTGAAAAGATTGGCTGGCAGGCATCCCTCTGCTCCCTGGCTCAGCCAGACTAAATGACACCTGTGAAATGGTGGCAAAATTTACAGAAACAAGCTTGCTAAAAGGAGGAAGAGCAACCATGCTGGTTTGGTCCCAAGCAACCCACAGGCAATTCAAGAGAGGCAATCCCAGAACTCCTCAGTGTTGCCATGAATGATGGGAATGATCATATCCTGCAAGGAATTCTATGGTTGCTCCCGTCTCCTCAATCCTCTATGGTGTTGCAGTAAAATGGGCCTTCAGAAACATAGCCTTACTAGGTCCCCAGCTTCTGCTGCCACTTGTGAGGGCTGTAGGGCAGCCGCTCAGACAAGCCAACTTCTAAGTCTACTTTCCAAATAATAGTGCAAGCAAGACATACACTTTCTGCAGCATTTGCATTCTTATTCTATAATGCTGCTTTAAAGACGGATGGATATGCCCTGTATATATTCTTTCAAATGAAGTCATGCAAGATTTAGAAGAAGATAAAAACCTCCTGGGGCTATGTCCATTGCATTATTATTATGACTTTTATTATTATTTAGACTTATATACTGCTTAACAGTGCTTTACAGCACTCTCTAAGCAATTTACAGAGTCAGCATATTGCCCCCAACAATCTGGGTCCTCATTTGACCGAACTTGGAAGGCTGGAAAGCTGTGTCAACCTTGAGCTAGTGGGACTCGAACTGTTGAACTTTGATGGCCAATGGCAGATGGCAGTCAGCATCTTACTTCCAAATGCATTTTAATACTTTGGATGATGGCTTTTGTAAGCCCTGATCCAATCAATCAGTCAATCAATCAGGTATTTTAATGCATGGTAAATACAGTCTTCCCTGAGACTAAATCATTACTGTGGAAGTCTATGCAATGATAATAGTAACAACAACAACAACAATAATACATTGCATCAAAGAAAAATTGATAATAATATTTAGTCTAAACATCTAGCTGACTATGCAACCAACCAAAATAATACAACAGGTCAAAATATTTACTTGGTTATCGTGATCTGTGCTGCATGGTCTTCTAAAATGAGAATAGACAGGTCAGCTAAACATTGCAATTGCTTCCCAATAAATCCAGTTGTACTTTTCAAGCACCAGAAATTAATCTGATAGCACCTGCTGCAAATCACTATTTCGACAGGCAGACTTACAGCTGCAAGGAGAGGAAGGGGAGATTGTGCACTGCCATTTTGCATTCATAAGTACCTATTTCTAGGCATCCGTCCATATCTCAAAGAGGTATTTGAGCTCTAATTTAATTAAAGGCATTTAATTTCTTAGCTGGGATGGAGAGGAACAGGGAAGGGAGAGAGAAGTGATTTGTAAAGAGTGGCAATTCCACCTGTAAGAGGCACTGGAGAAAATCACCCTAAAGGACAGGGTAGGAGTGCCCATGCTTTAACTGAGATTAAGAGAGCCAAAGAAGTCAGTTATTGGTTCTACCACTCTGACCTTCAGCATCACCTTCAGAACTATTTTTCTGATCAAGACTAATTACAAATCAAGCCAGAGCTGTGCTTTGAAGAATAGCTCTGCTAGATCAGTTACCTTGTGGTGCAAAAGGCAGCAAATAAATTGAATAAATAAATAAATCAGCCCAACAACTGGCTAGTTCAGCACTCTGTTTCCATGGTGGCCAACCAGATGCCTTCAAGATGCCCCAAAGAACCTCCTCCTTATATCTCCCAGCAATTGGTGCCCTATTTCCAGTGCAAGTCACACATACCTTTGTGATATGCAGGCATTGATAATTTTGTCCTCCACTAAATTACTATACTCTTTCACTTTCACCTTCACTGTGGTGCCATCTATACTTTTCAGTATCCAGACGCAGAAGTTACCACCTCTTTATATATCCGTCTTCACAAGAAAGTTCTGGAGAGCAGTAATATGAAACTGGAAAAATGTGAGAAAAGAGAGAGGGAGGGAGAGGCTGCATCCTTCCCGCCATGAAAGACTGTGCAAACGATATCTTACATTCCTAGATTCAACCAGTAAGAGATAAGACCGCAGCAGATATGTTACTTTGATGATTAACTTCCTTGTTTTGTTTTTAATTTTCAGAAACTTAAATTCTCCTGTTAAGTTTGGATGAGGCCTGGAGTTCTGTCATCCATGCTTGACCTCAGCCTACTAAATGCAGTGGTCATTTCAGGCTTTAATAGAGGTTTCTTGAGGTTAGATTTCTACTCTCCAACTTCAGACTCCGGAGTTTATCCTTGAATTGATTGCAGTAGGAAAGTGTTAATTTCATTGGGCTCATATAGAAGCCATGTGAGTGTTCCCCCACATATAAATACACATACAGTTCTTTTCCCTGTTCTTCACCCTCCTTGTCAGGGCCCTTTGGAGAAGGCGGAGACATCACTTGGGTGTCTGCTTGCTTTTTTCTCTTTTGGTCCCCTCCCTGTTTCTCTTCGGTCTCCTCTGTCATCAACAGGCTAGGATCTTTTAAGAGGGCTCCGTTGAACAGATCAGCAGCCAGAAGTGGGAAGACTTTCTCCAAGGTCAGCCCAACTTTTCTTATTCTCCAATTCTGTGGACCAAGGGACGTTCAGAAAGTAGAGAAGGTTTGCCCTCAGCATCAGGTCAGTTCGATCCACTCCATGGCCCAAATGCTTTGGTTTAAAAAATGCCCGTTGCTTTATGGTTGGAATTTTGATGACCGAGAGATGGCCTGGAAATGCTAAGAAGGGGAACTAGCATTAAAGGGGGAAAATAGACTGAAAAATGCAAGCTGGAAAAAGAAATGGCACTACGGTTGACTAGACAACTGAAAATAAGCTGAAGCTGATCGTCTGAAATCGAAATATAAAACAGGGCTTGTTGTACTCATCTGTAAGGGAAATGCATTTGGCACTTGGGTAGAGGTGTACCCTATCCTAGCTCTTGTTTTCCATACTTGGGTTTGATAAAGAAAGCAGGTTCTCAGGCAGATTTGGGCAACTTTTCATGCTGAGAGTGGCTTCTTACATTTATGTATGGCATAATCAGAGCCGTAGGCAGTGGAAAAAGTAGATGCCTTCTCTGCTGGAAGTAATAAAACAGGTGGTTTACCTGCCTGCATTCTTCTTCTTCTAAAAATGAAGGGAGGAATAGTGTCCCAATCAAATGTGTTAGTAATAATAGAAATATTGGAGAAAGCTACTGATTGCAGTGGAAGAAAGTATTTACTTCTAGGAACATATAAGGTGGTCTTAGAGTTTGTGATACAGGGAAACAAGTGAAAAAATATCTTAGTGAATTGAGATTGTCCCACAAAATGTACAGCTTTAAAAACAATGTGGACAGATTAGCAGCGATTCAGAAAGATTTATGTAAAAAATACAAATAGAATAGATTTGATAATTGAGGAGCAGGATATAATAGATGCATAAATAAAGAGATAGCCAACACTTGTCAGTTTTGTGCAAGAACAAGAAGAGATTCAGTATCTGAAGAATAAGTTTTAATAGATAGATGGGAAGCATTCATATTTGACATTGGGATCTGGTGAATGCAGTAAGACTTGCTTCTGCATAAACATACAAAGGATCAGGGAAAGTGGATTGGGATTCTGAATTTTTATTCTTATTAAGTGAAGTAAAATTACACATTCCAATTATAAACAAAGAAAAAAGAAAAATCAGAGAAAAGATGGCATTTTTTTCTTCTGCAATTACTGTGAAAAATTAATGTGGAGGACATCAAAAAAGGTTTGGCAAACTAATGATCAATAAAGAGACTACAAGTTGCCAAGAGAGCAAAACATAAATTTTAAGAAAATATACTGTATTCCCGTCAGAACAGAATGGCAAAAAGAGTGCATTAATTGAAAATGAAGAAATAGGTCGCTGAGAAGTAGTATAGTCATTTTAAGAAAAGCTGAAATGCTGGTCTGAGAGACTGACATACTGTAAAAGAACTGTATTGAGCAGAGAATGGAAGGAAAACAACTTCACTTTCTTAAGCACAAAATGAAGGCATGGGGCTGCTGAAATAGTGGATGGAGAATGCTAACAAAATGTTATGAGACAGAGAATCCTCCTCTCTCCCCAATGTGTGCATCAATCATGTTCACCGCTCAGTACTGGAAGAATGTGGTAGATGATCAAGACACTTCAATCTAAACAGCTCCTCTATAGAGAAACTTCATTTTCATATGAAGTCCCCTCATACACTATAATTCTGGGGCCTTGCTTTTCAGCCAAGGAGGCTTTTGCGTCCATTTTTAGAAGCAAGTGATCAAGCAAATCAAGTTATATCAGAAGGTACTTGAGCAATACTTTCATATAACTATGTCTAGGATCTGACTGTTCAACTACCCGAGGAAAAATGAAGTGAGATTAGAATTCTGGAGTCTCATGAGTGGGCCTTAGAGACAGGCTTCAAGCCATGATTTAAAAACTTTGATTCCTTTTCTATAAAATGGAGGTAATATTCCAAGTTAACCCTCTTGGATACATAAATTAGTTTGTCTATTTTTAATTGAACATCTTCTTTAGGAGAGAGAAAAATGCCTCAAACGTCTGCAACCGAAGAATGAAGAAAGAGAAGCTTACTGACGCTCAGACCCTGCGACTGTGCTTTTCTTTATGCTAAACAGACTTGGTTGTAATTAATCTAAATTTTAATGGAACCACAAACCCCTTTGGTGTGTTAGCAAGGTATAATCACAATTCTCATGAAACTGTGTCCTTGCAATGATCTCACAATGCAGGCCACTATTATCATTCCCATGTTCTGGTGGGTGTGTGGGCTAAGAAAAAGTAGACAACCCCCCTTTCCAACCAGTGAGTTACTTTCAGAGGAGATTTTGAACCGAAAACTTTCAAGTTCAGATTCTTTGCTAGTTTATTACACCAAATATGAACGTATCTGCTACCACACAAACTTTCAGGATAGAAGGAATTATATTTCTATTGAGAATTCTTCAGAACCAAAGAAGAAAAGCAGTTTGGGCTAGTGGCTAAGGCTCTAGGCTATAAAACAAGAGATTGTGAGTTCTAATCCTGCTTCAGGCATGCAAGCCAGGTGGGTGACTTTGGGCCAGTCATTCTCTCTCAGCCCACTCCACCTCACAGGTTGTCATTGTGGGGAAAATAGGAGGATGAAAGAGTATTAGATATGTTTGCCGCCTTGAGCTTTATAAAAATAATAAAGGCAATTTTTAAAAAAAACCTCTATTTTTTTAGTTACTGGCAGTAGAATGTTCTGACGACCTTGGCCTTATCCTGTGTCCTTGTGACACTGTCTTTGTCTTGTCCTCCATCAAGAAGTTCCCACAGTTTTTTGTAGTGTAGAACACCTGACAACCACAAAAAAAGGAAAGGAGACCAAAGGAGTCAAGAGAAGCTATCATATAATGACAGTTAGTTCTCCATCATCACAAAAAGACTTCCTGCTACTAAGAATGACTACTAGAAAAAACTAAATACATGCAATTGGAGAAGAAAAGGCTACTTAAGAATGAGTGTGGAATAAAATGAAGAAGAGCCTGAGAAAAGAATTGTAGAAATATTACAAGAAACTGCATGGATGAATAATAAAGACAAAGGGATCGATTGGCAATGAAAATCTGGCTGGATAATATACACACAAGACGCAAAACTGGAACGCAATGAAAGGGAGGAAATGCTTATTAGTGTTTTTGTCACTCTCCATATAGCCTCCTTGCCAATATTTGGGTCTGATTTAGTATCTGTTGTGATAAGAATCCATGCAAAGTTCAGGAAATAGATTTATCCTGACTGGGTTTTTTTTTCTTTTTGAAGTGGTTCCCTCCTCCGCTGAATTTTCCATCCTGGTTCAGAGCTGGGACTCTTGCTGAAACTGTTTGGAAAGAATGATATCCATACCTAATATTTCCACACTCTCTTTCCAAGCTGTTGATTTACCTTCAGCCTTGGCTCTCAAATCCCTGGATTCTTCCAAATGCCGAGGCTCTGTTGTCTTGCAAAGTTTCTGATGGGAGATGCAGTGAGTTGAGAGGCAAGCTGGTTTCACTGCAGGAGCATCTGATCTGTTTCAAGGTGGATTAACATTGCCGCTTCAGTTGCCCAGGCACACCAATAACCTTAGAGATAATTATCTGAATTATCTTGGGATGGCGGTGATAAACTGCTGTAATCAACTCTGGGACCCACATCCCGTCTTCTCTTTCCCTGCATATTGTTGATCAGAAACAGCATGTTGACTTATGGGTAGGGCATCAACTGTAATTTGGGCTAAAATGAAATATTAAAAAGGAAATTTCATTCTTGCTGATAACAGCTGGTGCGGCTAAAAGATAAGGTGATGTCTCCAATGTTTGTGACAGAGTTGGTTTGATATATCGCTGGTGTGTGTGTTTGTGGGGGGGAGGGAATAGAAAATCTGGAAGATTTTTACTGTTGAGGCTATGTTGGCTGTCAGCAAACATGCCTACCCTTACCAAAAAAACAAAACAAAAAACCACACCACTCTTGTTTTGTCCTAGAGTTACTCGGCAAAAGTTGAAATGCGCTTCTAATAATTCTCTTAGTAGAAAACGTGAATGGATTGCAGAACAGCTTTCCATTATTGCTAAAGGAAGTTTCTATAAATGGGCAATTCCTAAAGCAAAAAGGCAGAACTTGAGGTTCTGGAGCTGCAAACGTTCTTCAGAAGCCTTAAATGCAATTCCCAAGCGTCTCCAAAAGTTGCTATATATTGATATTTTTAAATATAAGATAAATGAGAAATTGTTACATGGCATGGGCAATAATGCCAACTATGTTTGTTTAAAAATAATTCTATTCAAATTTAAAATGATTAAAATCTAGTTAGTTTTATCACCATGCCAACTGCCTAGTTTTTGAAATGCATATCAGCTCAATTAGCATGGCCAACATCTGGGGAAATGTTGCACCCTTGGGGTTCTAGACTTACCAGTTAAAAGTCATGAAGCAGCTGTTTTTGTGTGAGAAAAACAACAGAAATATTGGGGAAACACTGTAGGGTGACCGCTGGAAAATGGACATACCTTCCCACAACTCAAAAGAATAATTGCATAATAAAAACCTGAT
>JANHFO010001991.1:391088-402253 GCA_032468095.1 Pareas carinatus | reverse complement strand
TATTTCTGCTGACTGCCATCTGCCATTAGCCATCAAAAGTTCAGCAGTTTGATTCTCACTGGCTCAAGGTTGACTCAACCTTTCATCCTTCTGAGATCAGTGAAATGAGGACTCAGATTATCGGGGGAAATATGCTGTAAAGTGCTGTAAAGCACTGTTAAGTGGTATATAAGTCTAAAAAATAAATAAATCATCGATCCATCTGCCTTGATACTGCAGCAGCTTGTCAGATTATCAGAAGGAACTGCTGTCCTATCTGTATGAACATAGGATTCGACAGAATTTTATTCATGATTTTCTTTTGCTTGCAGTTGGAGGCAATGTCCCCTACTAGAGAAATGAAATGAACATAGCACAGCCTTCCATAATAGGCTTCTTCTAAATATTTAGAGATTGCAATTCTCAGAATTCTCACCCAACATTCAGAGAACACCAGAGCTGAGGGCAGATCGACAAGCTGGTGTCCCTCAGATATTTTGTACTGCAGGTCCCATAAATCTTGACATTTACAATGATGGTTGGATTCATGGATTCATGGGAATCATCGTTTAAACATTTAGACGAAATCAAGTGTTCTGCCTCTGACTGGAGAAAGTTCTGTTCATTGTGGATAACAGGACATTGGTTAATGCATGTTCGGGGCTTTAATATTTCACTGGCAGGCTTACACAGCATGTTTGAAGAATGAAGTTTGTGATTCTGTGTGGTTTGGGTTACAGCATGTTGTCTGAACCAGAGGATCATGCTAGGTCTTTGTATTTTTTTACTTGTTTGAATGTAGCTCGTGATGATCAAGTAAGGACTTGGCATGTTGCATGAACCAAACCCATGTATCATACTCCAGTTGGCATCCAAAATTAGATTTGACTGGTAGAAGCCGATTGTGATGTTGGTGGGATATCCAGATATTGTTTATAGATTCATGATACTCTTAGTAAATGTATTTGCTTCATATTTGTTTGAAAGATAAAAGTCATTAAAAAAAAGAACACTGAACGATTAACAGTTTCAAACATCTTTGGAAATTTTTTCCTCAAAAGGAAAATGATGCCAAAATATTGTCCTGTGTATTTCTTGACTATTAGGGAAGGTGTTTAGTATGCATTAAAGAAATTTAGGGGCCTCGTCATTTGAAGGAAACCATTTTACCTGGAACTCTTTACTTTTCACTTTGATGAGTGAAGCAGCACCCACGACAAAGGGTAGGTTTAAAATAGGAGTGGGGAAATATCTAACTCCACACACACACATCTGCCACAAATGAGGGAGCAGGCAGGTTTGGAACTAAAGGTGAGCAGAACCATCCTGCTCTCACTGTGTGTGACATAGTGTTTCTCTTAACCCTTCAGAACTGCACAGAAGGACCAGGTGGCATTTTCCAGAAATGCAGTTAGCTGACTTGTGAGCAAACGGCTATTTCCTCTGTGTCACTCCTCTGAGCACTTTTGGCTTTTCTTTTGCTTTTCTCTCTCTAGACTCCTCCCAATGGTCCTAAAGTAGACCAAAAGCAAGATGAAGTTAGGCTGAGGGCTGCTTGTGCTCCTTAGCAGCAAAGTGTCTGCCCTGGTTTAAGGGAAAGAGATGGAACGTCTTAAGTGGGTCCTTGTCTAATCTGCTTAGCATTGTGACCGGCCCAGCACCTCTGGAAGTTCAAAACTAAAATAGGAAAAAAACTGGCAATTCTGGTTATATGCTGCCCATATCCAGTTCCTCTGAGGTTGTCAGGCTTTACAGCTACACAGGAAGCCACCAAAGATAAGGTTGCGTATACACAAGTGGGTGTTTATGTTTTATTTAATTTACACCACCCGACTCTGAACCAATTCTGGACAATGTATAATAAACCAAGCAAAATAGAAGTAGAATGATTAGGAAAGAAAAAAAACAAGAGCTGATGGTGGATCCAACTAACCATACCCGCACCCAATTGGCACTGGCCCCAAGTGTCCCAGCCCAAGGCAAAGTTTTCAAGACAGCAAGATCTTCAAGGTTTTCTGAAATGCCAGCAGGATGGGAGCTACAAGGATATCAGAATCTCATTTTACTTGCTCTGATTTTGTTACTTGGTTTCAAATAGACTTCTCCAGGTTGGCGTTTTTGAACATAACTCCAATCTTCCCCAAGCAGCACAAACAGATGTCATCTAATATATCTGAAGAGCATGAAGTTGTGAGAAGACTGGTTTGAAATTATGTATGTTCCCCTTGTGTGTCTCAAGATCAAGGAAGAATGGCAACCCCAGGATACACCAAATAAAACTGATAAAGACGAGAGTTTCTCTCTGTGTGTATGTGTTTATGCTTGCACACAGAGAGAAACTCTAGCCATCATCAGTTTCATTTGTTGTATCCTGAGGTTGCCATTCTTGCAGTAATGATAGCTTGTTAGGGACTCTCCTTACTACATGTAAGCCAACATTTCAAATTAGACCTGAAGAACTCAGTTCCATAATCCCCATTTAGTCAAGATGTTCACCGAATGAGTTCTAGTTCTGTCCATTTCCCTTCCACAGTGAGAAGAAAATCCAAGAAGTCCTTTCTAGGCCCTCAGAGGTGGAAAGAGAGGAAATGAATAAGAAAAGAACACCCCAACTAGTTCCACATTCAGAGGAAGTTGGTTCTGTTCATGTTTGATTTCAAAAGCTTACTTTGGTACCCCGTGCTCAGCACATTGCAGAGATGGGAGGATAAGGGCTGCCTGCAGTCCCAACTGCCACCCACGAGTTCTGGAAGGATGGAGAAAACAAAACATTGTTTTATGAAGGACTTACACTAATGTTCTGTCCAACAGAGAATTCCAAGTTGTGGCATAGCAGTTTGGGGCAGTAAGTGAGACTATTGATTCTCAAAGAGGAGTGGAGCACAAGAACCACGACTGATGGTCCCCAGAAAAGAAAATCTAAAAATATTGTCCTTATTGTTGCAAGATGTGGTGATTGCTATTAACTTAGAGCTCAAAGAGACATGAAAATTTCTGGATCTTTCAACTTTTGACTAGCTTTCACGTGCCTGGTGTTCCACTGCTAGAAAAAAACAAACCATGTTTAAATCTGTAATATGCGTGATCTATCCTCATTCAAACCTTTGCCATCGTCTCACTATCAACATTTTTTTAGCATCCCTAAGAGTTGGAAGAATAGAAACTGAGAAGTCTTTGCATTTTCCCTGTTCTGGTTTGGCTTCTGACAATTTTTACCTTTGTTTTGGGGCTTGGCTGGGGTAATAAAATTTAATAACTTGGAGAATATTAAATCTGATAAGCAAAATAGCATTATCCAAGGAACCTATATGGGGTGTTCCTTACTTTATTTTCATCTCAAAATTGTCTATCAAGTAATTTAAGCTTAGCGGCTCAGTGTCACTTTGCATTTGCTAAATACAGGTAGGAATTTGCCTTGTTGAGTAACATATTGGTATATAATGCCAGTGGTTTCACCATGCTGGTTCTCTGGCATGGTCTTCTACTTGAAATGCTAGTTTTTTACATGGAAGTATTTTGCTGTATTTTTTAGGAAAAAACATTCAAGTATGTGAGGCTTCAAGTGCAGTCTCTCACTCCAGTGCATATTCAGACTTAATATTTCATCAAAAGATCAGTTAAGCCTGGTTCACACAGCATTTTTAAACTGAAAAGTGACCTATTTATTTTTGAATGACCAGGTTGAGTGAATGCAGCTATTACAGTGATTTAGGGCCTCCCCCTCTCCACCTTGCACTTCACTACGGGACAAAGCATATCCTGGCTGGTAACGTTCCTACTTTCTACCATATCCCTAGGATGCTACCCTATCAAGGGCACTCTCAGTTCTCTGAAAGGAAACCGGGCAGCTGCGGTGATGACCAGCATTTCAAGGAGAAGTCCAGGCCAGAAAACCAAGATTGGAATTGGGAATCGGCCCATTCCATGCCAATAGGGTTTTCTGCTGATTCTGGGATGGGTATACAGTACTTCCAATCAGTACAGGAAAGACCCTTGGCATATTAAGTGAACTCAGCCAATTGTGACTTAGTTAATAAACATGGCTAAGAATGATCTATGAAGTCCATCAAAAACACATTTGAAGAAATTCTATATCAGTTCCATCATGAGTAGAAACGTTGTTGAGGACTTTTTCACAGATAACATTTAAGGCAAAAGGTGGGTGATTCTGATCTGCATGGTTGCATCACCACCATTACTGTTTTATCGTAACAAAATTCTTAAGGAAGCATGCGCAGAGAGGAGAGGCTAGCCCTAAGTTATTTATTTATTTATCAAATGTATGCAGGTGCCCGTCTCACTGAAAGTAACGCTGGTGACGCACAACAAATTGTCCTGACTGAGTAAATGGGGATTTTTGAACCGGGGTTTCCCAATGTCTGACACATTGCCTTTCTGCATTATGTTCCATGTAGTAAGGGGAGTCCCTTAGTAAGTTTTCATTATTGTATGCATAGACACACACATGCACACAATGCTAGCACAGAAAAGCAGACTTGGGGGTGGGAAGGAATATAATCAGATGTGCACACTGATATCTGAGAAGAAAGCATACTCTAAAATGAGTTGTCAGTTCTGAGAAAGAGATCGGAGAGAAAGATAGAAAGAAGAAAGTGATTCTAATGCCTCAATTTCTTAATTTCAGACTAGTTTTAGACCAAGAATAATGTTGCTGGGGAAGACAACTGCACACATACAATGCTCCATTACAGGCATGGGTATGTCCAGTTGATGATACATAATATGGAAAGTATATTTCTGCCCTGAGGTACCCATGATATACAGTAATTACCATTTATCATTCAGTCTTTGGGAAGGAGAATTGTTACTCCATCAGAGTAATAACAACAACAACAACAACAACAACAACAACAACAACAACAACAATAATAATTTTATTTGTATCCCGCCCTTCTCCCGAAAGACTCAGGGCGACTTACAGGCATGTAAAAATACAAACAACATAAACACTAAAAGCATATTTAAAAATATTAAATAGAGCCTGAATTAAAAGGGGAGCAATAAAATAATTTCCCAAATAAATAATATTGCCACCGTTGCTTCTGTTTTGTGCAGGCAGGATATGGTTTTATGGAAAGGGGATTTTTTTTGATTAACTTATTAAGAGCATCATTTCAGCTGATTGTTGGTATAATCCAAGAGAGACAAATATTGGGTACTTTTTTCCTTTTTAAATCAGTGCTTCCATCTTTAGCTACTGCAAAAAGGCCTGGCCGGTTCAAAATTTGACTGTTGCATCTTATGCCTAGGACAATCACCAACAGAAAGCAAGGAACGCACAAATTACTGACTGCAGTTTCAACATATAAATTGAAGATATTTATCATAACAGATATAAAATGATGATAGTAAAGAAAGGGTTAATGAGAAATCAGCATTATAGGTAAAATAGTGAGGGAAATGAACAATCTCTCAAATTATTTTTTTTTCAAATACAGAAAGGTTTTTGATAAAGTATAATTAATGAAAGTTCGTCAAGAATATGAATTATTTCACTTGGTTGGTTAATTTGTTGAAATATCAGCAGATTCTATAAGGAATAATGGGACATTTAAAACACAGTTCAGCAACAGTAATAATAAGCAGGAATATGCCTAGAGGACAGAGAAGGATGAGGAGTATGAGAGAAGTGTGGGAAAAAGTTGTAGGTGATGGTATTCTTTCCTTCCTCAGAAAAAAGACAGACTTTGCAGCTAATAAATATTATACTAGTAAATTTTCTGCAGTGGGATATTCCAACAATGAATCTGTGATTAGACTGACAGAATGTCCCAAGTGCTTACTGATTCATACATATTAGCCTGTAAATTGTGCCATCTGGGGAGACATTTTGAAAACCATTTGCAGATAGTCCTCAACTTACAACATTTGTGACCATTTTAATTTACAATGGTACTGAAAAAAGTGATTTACGACCATTTTTCACACTTATGACCATTGCAGCATCCCCAGGGTGCTCAAAATTCAGATGCTTGGCAATAGACTCATATTTATGACCTTTGCGGTGCCCCAGGGTCATGGGATCCCATTTTATGACCTCCTGACAAGCAAAGTCAATGTGGAAGCCAGGTGCACTTAACAACCTGGTTACCAATTTGACAATTGCAATGATTCATTTAATAGTTGTGGCAAGAAAAGTCATAAAATTGGGCAAAATTCAGTTAACAACTGCTGCTTAACAGCAGAAATGTTGATCCCAACAGTGGTTATAAGTTGAGGACTGCCTGTATGTTGAAAATCCCACATTACTCAAGGAAAGAGAGATGCTGGTAGGATGCAGGAACAATGAATCTTTATCCCATCACATGATTTGCTAGTTCTATAGGGAAAATTAAAATTAAAATCCTTGAAAATTCCATGTTCCATACGTGAACAAACACATCACAGATTTCCAGTTCCTATGATTCCCCTTAAGGAAATGTTTCTCAGCCTTGTCAACTTTAAGAAGTGTGGGCTTCAGCTTCCAGAATTCCCAAGCCAGCCTGAGGAATTCCTATGGCTGAGGAATTCTGGGAGTTGAAATCCACAAAAGTTAAAGTTAACAAGGTTGAGAAACACTCCCCTAAGGACCAGATTCTGAAATAATGCTTGATTGCAGTAAGAGAATTGTTGTGCCTATTGTTTTTTGCTTTGTATGACAGCCTCTTTTTTTTTTAATGTAGTCTTTATCCTTTGCAGGCAGAAGTTCTAAGACAAGAGGATGGATTACTCCAGTCAGGATTCTGCCCCACAATATATGGAGTCTTCCCATTTGCAAGCAAATGACGACTCGGACCTTTTCTTTGCCTGCTCTGAGGGAGTGGATTCCAGCGCTATGCCCACATATTACTCTCGTATGCCTGACTCCTACAGACACTCTCCAGGTAGGTATGAATGTGGCAACTGGAAGAGGGTAGGTTTTGCTCCATTGAAGCCCTGGATGCTGTAATTTTTGGAAACCGACCTCAGTTTTTTAAAGAAAGGCTTGAACACCTCAATTTCACCTGCGGATTTCCCCCCAATTTAAAGTCATAGAGAGATTTACACTAAAGCCAGTGATGGTGATCATTGTAACCTAATACATTGGAAGATATCATATTAGAAAATACTCTTCTTTTTAATCACAGGTGGTCATGCAAATCAGTTGGGTTGGCAAAATTGCTCACTAAATTCTCAAAGTTATTTTTGCTATGGCTTTCTATGTTTCAAGGCAGATTTGAGGCCAAGCATTAAAAATGAATTCAGAGCCAAGCACTGGTAAGCCTTGGTTTAGAATAAATTCTCTGTGCAACAGCCTTCTTTTTTATCATAATACTTCTGCCCTTCTACATAGTCTTAACACTTTTAAGAAATTCTGGCTACTGAGCTGATATTACCTAAGTTCAACCATTATGCTCAGTTTAGTGAGTTGTATAAACATAGCCATTATAAACCAGGGTTTATGGTTAAGCATGTTGGGTAGAGCCTGAAAAATCTGATTTATTCAACAAGCCACATTAAAAAAGATTGTGGCTTAGCAGTATATGTAAACCCTACCTGCTATTGTTGTGTTTTCCTGCTGCAGATTTTTCCAAACATTACTTTCATTTTCTTTACGGTAATCTATCAAGCTTTTCTTCAACTACAATCAAAAGCAGGTGCATTTGTTATTCAGATTAGTAGGCGCAAACCACGTGTAGCACCTTATTTACTAGAATTCTTTGATTAGACAGTGTACTTTTCCTTAGTCTATATGCATGCACATGCATGCTCACTATAGTGTTGTTATTTCTTGCATGTAATTATCATCACTTTATCATTGTCATCACTACGGCGACTACTACTATGTTCCATCACTACAACAGTGCGGCAACTATACCCTCTTCTCAATGGTTTGCAATGGGGGGACAGCCATCCCTACAGCACAGCAGCCTGGGTCTCCAGTACCTCTGGAAAAACCCACACTGGACTTCCTATCTACACCTCTCCCATGTCCTCCTACCAGACCTTGCACTCACCACCCTCTCCCAAGGACCTTTCCCCCGATGGCAAGAGCAGCCCCAGGTATCTGGAGATGTTGAAGACAGAACGGATCAGCCCCACTCACGCTGAACTGCTGCCCTTCGGGGCCTCACCTGGCACAGCCCACAGTCCTTACACCATGGGACAGGAGTATGGATATTTCCCGATGTCTGGAAGTCCCCTGACAGCTGGATATTCCCCCAAACTCCGAGGGACAACACAGCTCTCCCCCAGCGGTAAGAACATCTGTTGGATATCTTAAATGTTATAAAATAATTACAGGTTTGGAATACTAGAACCTTCTTCATGGGATTACCTTGTGCTAAAAATGTGTGTTGTATCCACATTAACATGAGAGAAAGAAACTGGAGTGCATTTTTTTGGGGGGGGGCTGCGATTGACATGGATTTTAATTTTTTTTAAATTATCCTGGGTTTCCAATGTTAGCAAATCAGGCTGTGCAGCGATTTGGATTTCATTAGAAAAAGATGCTTTAGAGCAGCCTGAGACATGAACATAACACCTATCTGCAACATCTTAAAACTGTGTGTTTCCCAAGAATTGCACACTTGATTCTCTAATAAGAACAGAACAGGGATGGAAACACCTAATTCTGCCCAAGTATAATTGCCTAGTGTCACCAATTATTACATTATATAATGAAATAAAATACACATTTTCCAACCGTAATCTTGTTTTGGTTTTTGAAAGAGACGGCTATTAAACCACAGCTACCCTTGTGATCCTAGGAAAAGATTCAATTACTTAACCGATTTGCAGATAGTTGCTGCTTTCATAACTTTGCGCATTCCAATCTTTTAAAAATTAAATCTATTAAATATATATCATTGCACACGAATACCACAATGTGATTTCTCCCACTTGGAATCTCATGAGGCCAGACCTTCCTTGTTCTACTTTAGTTGAGGTGCTTCACGAATATTGCAACCTTAATAGCAGATGCCACTCCAGAGAAGGTCCATCTGCAGCTAAATGCAAGAAGGTGTCTGTGAAATGCAGCAGGATGTCTTCTGAAGTCTTTCGTGATTGAACAGGTCTCTGTTCAATCTGACAGATTTTCTGGTCCTGAGTTATTTAAGCCTTGTATATCCAAAGCAGAATCTTCTTCCTGATTTGTAAGCTCATTATACAAAATAGGTCCTACCGGTTTCTTGCCCTCTCCCAATTTGTCCTTTTCTAACACAAGATTGTTTCAACAAGAATGACAACCTTTCCTAGAAATGAAAGTTCATACCGTATCCTCCCGCTTGAACTTCCATACTATCTTCTCCTTGAGTGTCTGTGTCCACCTCTTTTCGCAGAGGCACGTGAGTGTGTGAACTGTGGCGCCACAGCCACCCCACTGTGGAGAAGAGATGGCACTGGCCACTATCTTTGCAATGCCTGCGGGCTCTACCACAAGATGAATGGCCAGAACCGACCCCTCATTCGACCCAAGAAACGCCTGGTAAGTCAACACTCACTCTCCAGCAAGTGGATCCTGCTCACCTTCTTAATAATACCATGGCAACACTGCAACTCCCTGCTTATTTAAACAGCATCATAATTTGGTCTTAGAAAAGGATGCTCTTTTAAATAGAGTAGATCAATGGCTCTCGACCTGTGGTCTGCAGAACCCTGGGAGGGGGGTGTTATGTCATCACAAGGGATGCACAAAGGTTTGAAGAAATCTTATGATTTCAATCTTGAGTTAAGTTTTGGTGGTCCATGGCCATGGTTCATGGCCACAAAAGGCATTTAAAGGGGGCCCATGGTGAAGAAATAGTTGAGAACCACTGCAGTAGATGGTTGCAGCAAAACCTGGCACCCTCAGACCAAGCTCAAAATGGGTGCCCAGAGATCCTCAGCTCAGGATAAATGTCTGTTTGAAAAGGAGAACCTTCTAGTCTCAAGAGTGAAGCAGCCCCCTCATAGAAGGTAGTGTGCTCCTGTGTTGGAAACCATAAGAAAAGCATGTCTACTTTCCGCCTCATGTCCCTTTCACCTTTCATCATGATGAGACCTTTTGGAAACCCTCTCTTGATGCTCTTACAAGGTGGGCAGGTGATCTCTAAAGTCCTCTGATATCACATTGCAGAGGCTTTATAGTAGTAACCAGCTTATGAATTGGATCTGGAAGATTTTTGACAAACATTACAGAACTGGGATTTCAAATATACTTTACCAGATTCTACTGTGAATTTCCTGAATGTATTAAGGAACCACCATGTGGCCTACTTGGGACTTTGGCTTCAACCAACAGAAATCTTTGTAGATATTTAGGTTTTTTTTAAATTAAGTATTATGAATTAAAAGAGTGTTCTAGAGTTTCCACCATCTTCCATGGCTTTCTTACAATCAGCTGAACAAAATCTCAATGACTCTTCTTGGGATATATTGCATATCAACCTTGCTGAGAACAATCACAAAGTGAAAGGGGAAAAGCAATATAGACAATGCTGGCTTCTTCCCGATAACATACATTGTAACTGCACTATTTGCTTCTCCCTGGGTTCTTTCTCACGTCAGAGAGTTTCCCTCCCACCTAATTCTTATTGCCCTGCTCTACTATTAGAAATTAAGACTTTTAGCGCAAAGACTGTTGTTACTTTTCTGATCTCATTAAGAATCTGCGGGTTTAAAAACCTGACTTCTAACAGCAAGTCATGGATGGCTTGGGGACAAATAAATCAGGAAGTGAGACAAGAACTTTATTATCTTTATTACAAAGGAACAGAACAGGAACAGGAAACTCCTGACCTCAGCAGATACAATAAAGTTCAGTGTCATCTAGTGGCTGGCAATAGAGTGACCAGTCTCTTGTTTTCACAGACATGTGCAAATATTTGTTTCTTTGTTTGTTTATTCAATTCTATAGCCACCCATTTTAATCAATGACTCTGAGTGGCTTACAATTCGAAAATATACATATTGCCATTGTTTATGGCTAATTCTCTGGTTAAGCTTATTGTATCTCCTTGTTAACAGAATTCAGGTTGTACTATTAATTACAGTGACTGAGACTGAGATTAAAATTGGGGAGGGGAGGTGATCTGGCCACCCATTACACCTCAGCTGTTTTGATTTGCTAGGTACCTGTGCAACTGACTAGATTCCCCCACCTACCAGGTCCCTGGCAATAGTTTTGATACAAAACATATCCCAAGCTTTTGCTATTTTAAACT